>CM035202.1:6208901-6222378 GCA_020233015.1 Callinectes sapidus | reverse complement strand
AAGGGCAAGGTGTAAAATTAAGTCTCTCTCTCTCTCTCTCTCTCTCTCTCTCTCTCTCTCTCTCTCTCTCTCTCTCTCTCTCTCTCTCTCTCTCTCTCTCTTTTCTGAGGAGGATGTCTCGGTAATAGTTTGAAGTTTTTAGTTTTGAATTATTTTTAAAGGGCTGCCTGTGATAACCTTTGATGTTTTTACTCCATTATTTTTTACCTTTCCGTAAAGAACCTGACTTTGATACTCTTTTAAGATTTTCTCTAAGGAATCTGATCCTATAGTAGTAGAGATTGTCCGCTTCACGAGTTTAATTATAATAGTGTAAGTTGATAATAATAATAATAATAATAATAAGAATAAGAAGAAGAAGAAGAAGATGGTGAAAAGAAGAAAAATGATGACAAAAAGTTTTGAGACATTAAATCATACAAGTGAGATCATTTATCCCACAAAAAAGCGCTTATTAAACGTTTGAACAGCTCATGATGACAAGAGATTTAAGATGCTTAGAAAAAATAATCGAATTATACGTACAACCACGCCCATGATCGACCTTGCGAGACAGTAGAGAGAGAGAGAGAGAGAGAGAGAGAGAGAGAGAGAGAGAGAGAGAGAGAGATTTAATACAGCCACGCCCATTCACGTCGTCTCATGAATAAGCAAGGAAAAAAGGGGGGCGGGAGGGGGGAGCCGCCTGACCTCGGAAGTTCCAACGGGACCAAAATTTTCCCAGATTTCCCTGCAGCGAGGCGGCGGTCACCCCGTCCCTGATGTATTATAAGGCGTGTTTTTGTGGGTTCCTGGCGTGGCGTCAGCGGCGAGGCAGGGGCCATTAGCTACCAAGGGCATTACGGTGATAGTCTTGATAAGCATCGCCGACTAAAAACGCGCCACAAATAATACGCATAAAAACCGGCATCATTATCGCACTGCGCCTGCCAAAATTCGACATCTGCATGCACTCCCCACCATGGTGATTAACTGCCAAGGTCATTAAATGGTGGTGATTAAAAAGATGAATTAAAGATACCGTTTTTCAGTATAAAAATGAGTGCGGGTATAGCTTTAGTCTTCTCTTGCCTCGCTGTTAACGCACGCTGGCAGCCAGTCACGGTGCTGGAAGGAGGCGCGGCTACCCTTCCCTTCCTCCTCCTGCTGCGTGAACGTAGCAGTGTATGGAGGATTGATACTATTGCTTACTTCCTTTCTTACACACACACACACACATTATATATATAGATATATATATATATATATATATATATATATATAATATAATAGATATATATATATATATATATATATATATATATATATATATATATATATATATATATTATTCTTTTGAGTATTGTATATTGAAACCCAAGTCATAAAATCATACTTTTGTTTGTACCTCCAGTGGCTTGTAGCCCAACATAACGTGCTTGCCTTACATTAGCTAACCTTTCACTGCTGATCCACTCAAGCCTCAGTGAAGCCATCAGTCAGTATCCAGAAGCCACACATTCCTGTTCTGTGGTTCTAGGGCTCCAATCACCATCAATTCCTGCTGACCCACCACAAGCCTGTCAGTTGATGTCTTGAAGAATGCAGTCAAGGTTGGGCCCTTCATTGGGCTTGACCAGTATTCAGAGCTCTTAAAGCCAAGAAGAGGAGTGTGGACATCAGATGTCATGGAAAATTTTTTATTGCGCATAACAAGAATGTTTTTAACATCTGGCAAAAAACTTGTTGAATATAGAAAAAAAATATAAAATCTGGTTTAGAGATGCTATTATATCAAAGTCACAAGCTGCATAAAATCAGCAAGATATACAAAAAAGCTATGAAGAGGAAGAATAGAAAATGTCTTGGCAAGATGGTAGTGGCAATGTGGTCAGTCCTGAGTAGTGACACAAAGGTGGTGGTGACTCATCTGTGGGTCACCAGCCTTCTCACTTGACCTTTCCTGCACTAAGCTGCTTATTACACTGACTGAGTTACAATATATTTTCAACCTTTCCATTGCTAAGCTGACAATGTTAGCAAAAGTTGTTGGACATTTCTTATATTAAATATTGTTTATTAAGGCGATTCATCAATTCAAATTCAAGGTAAAAAACAAACCTTTTTCAGTTCCACCTCAACAGATGTCATAAGAATGACCAAAACTGACACTCATCACAATAACTGCCTCCTGAACACAGTTTCCTCAGTGTAGCATTCATTACATAAAGGTAGAACATTTACATACATACATTGTTTTATACATAGAGGAGCTGTTCGCAATATATATACCAAAGGCAGTGGTTATAGCAGAAATGTGTTCTGGAAGTCAGTCATTATAATCTTTCTCTTCATGGTAAAACCAGTAGTAAGAAGAGTGTCTTCTGTATAAAACAACATTGCAAAAGTAGAATGGGATATAGACCATTATATCTTAGCTGTGATATATGTTTATCCTTACTGTGAAAGATAGTTGCTTTATTTTACTTATATATTTTTATTTTTGTGCAAAGCTTTCATCTTTCTTTACAAATATCTATATGACTGCAGAGAGCTAGTGCCTTTCACGACCAAGATTATAGCAGGATAAGACCCCAAATAAAAGGGGAGTAGCCAAGACATCATGCCAAGCCTCCATATAGCTGTCATTTTGCATATCTTCTTACTGTAAAAATATTGTGAAACAGTTGTGTCACACTCAGTTCTGAGCCTCAGTCACCCTGCAGGAAGCCGAGCACAGCAGCTCCCAGAGGTAGTGTGCGGGAGAATGCATCTAATTCTCGTAGAGAAGGTCTGGAGGGAAGGTGCAGCCAGACCTCTGGATGATCTCCGTGGCAGCCCAGATCCCACACTTAATGCAGTCAGCCACATCCCGGCCCTGCACCAGCTGGGACAGGAACCCTGCACCACACAAAACAAGTAACATTTTGTCTCCTTTTGTCAATTTTCATAGGAAACTTTGATATAAATAGTTAAGAGATGTAATAATGCTCCTTATTGCAATGTTTCTCAATACTGATTATAGAAGAGATAATAATATATGTAGATAGTAACTAAGTCTATCTTTCACACACACACACACACACATACACTCACCTCCGACAAAGGCATCACCAGCTCCATTAGTATCAATCAGCTTTTCTTCAGGCAATCTCACCACTGGGAACTCCTTCACTTTTCCATCTGGCAAGAAAATATAACTAACATCAGACAGGAGCTTTGAAGTTCACACATGAATGCATTCAGTCAATGGGAGGAGGGAGAAAAGATAAAGTGCAGATGAAAAGTTGCTGTAGTATTCAGTATGAAGTATTTATGAACTGCCCACACTGATATCCATTTAAGTTGTGGGGATAAGCTTGCCACACACTCACCCTTGGCCAGGATAATATTTTCGGCTCCTTGGGTAAAGATGACAATACGACTCCGCTTCTTGTTTTCCTTTGGTAGTGATGCAGCCTTGAGGGCAATCTTCCGGATGTCAGTCAGACCAAAGCCTTGCACCTCAGAGAATTTGGCTGCTTCCTGCCAAGATGTGAGCCATTTTGGTGTTAAAATGTTACTTCAATCACATGAGGTGTGCAGTTTCACGGTCAATATGTTGTTACTACAAAACTGATACCAGATTTATACCGAGATGCCCAGAACTGTAATATTTGGATGTAATAAGTACTGAATGTACAAATAATGTTCCCCCTAATGATAGGTAGAAACTTTCATTTTGAATAACGATATTGAACAAGACAATAATATACTAGATTGATATACACACCAACATCTATTAGTATTATCATCTATTTATTTATATTGACATAGGTAGGAAGTAGGACAATTACTGCCCAGGCACTGAGATAGCTGCACCATCTGATACCTGGCAGGAATGTTCACTCACAGTTTCATTACTGAAGAGAATGTCGATGTACGGGAATGCAGCCATCATGGGCTCCTTGTAGAACTCACACAGGAACGGTGCTGACAGATTCATGCTGAACACCTTGTTGTGCTCACAGGCGTGTTTCCCGATGGTCTGGATGGTCTCCGGGGACACAGTGAGGAAGAACCCCTGGATGGTAAGGACACAGTGTCACTTCATACACCACTACTCACAAATATCTCAAGATGTATAAGAGGGAGTCATTCCTGCAGATCTGCCTAACACACACACACACAATTGTAGTTTTCATCAGGGATGCAAATTTCAATTGCTGGGAGCTTGAAAGCATTTTAGTAGCATTGCTGAAAATTCCTATTGGTGCTTTGAATGTTAGAAAGCCAGTCTCCACAAAAGCAAATAAATCAAGCCTTTACCACCAACATCCATAAAGGAAATAAAAGAAACAGTTTATAAGTGTATCCTAATCAAGCTGATATACGTACCTACACATATATATTCAAAGCAAAGAAGCATTTATAGAGTTATGTCAGGGTCCCATGACTGTTTATTAATTTCCAATAATGTATTTCAATCCTATATCATCATAACAAAAAACAAGTAAATCAAATAGATAAAATATCTTATAATATACATCTTTTAGCATTCACTATCTTTTAACTCTAAAGACAAGAAGATGAAACTTACTGAGATGTAATAATATTTTGCCTTTTCCATTAAGGCTTTGTTCTCTGGGACATCCAAATGGGACTTGGAAAAGTGATTGGCAGCCGCAAGGTTAGCTACAAGCGACCTGCATGCTCCGTTCTTTGTGATAACGACGGCACAAGTTCCTGAGGAAGGGAGAGAACAGAGAGGAGAGGAGAGAAGAGAAGAGAGGGTTGAGAAGATGGATTAAGAAAAGGCAGAAGTCTTAATGATACTGCAATACTATATTATATCTAAATAAGAGAGAAGCATGCACCTCAAGGCTTATTCAGGGAAGTGTTAAACAGGGAGAGTTACTCTGGTGGAAACAGGGAGGAAGTTGTAAGGTTCTCCACAGCATAATGAAGCATCTATAAATTAGTATTTCTGCATCAAAGGAATCAGTGAAGCTTGGTAGTAACCCTCTGCAGCAGCAGATGGAAGCTGAGATCACGGCAAGGATGCACACCACCCTTGGCAGTCACAGATCGGACCAAACTCTACTCTCACAGAAGGCAAGTGGGAAACAAGTAACTTCTTGTGCTCTATATTTGAAAAGTACTCTAAGATCTTCAATGCACATCTGCCTTCTACTCTAAATATAAGAACAGATGCCAAGATATTTCTTCTCCAAAAATAAGTGCAAAGTATGATTTGGAATTCAAAATTAGATACACGCAATTGTCATTTCCACTGCCCATAGGTGATGAATGAGTGTGTATGGCTTGCTGTGACAGACTTACAGCTTGGAAATCAGGAGTATTGATGAATTTTCTGTGTGGAACATTCAGATATATGTACATACAAATACTACTCTGTGTCTGATATATTTGACTATTGTAATACAAAGCTGCACCACACACCTCTTGTATAACTTCAGAAAAATAGGGGTAGTTTAAGTTCAGCGCACTCTGGATGTCTTAAGGTAATCATGATAACTCAGCAAGACATTAGTGATTAAAATAGAATCCATTTATATAATTATATAAAAGGTGTTCACTTATTTCATATCCTCTGTAAGCAGGGAAAAGAAGTTTTAATTAAGCTCATGACTTTCCAAAAATTCTTAGTTGGAAAATTGTTTCAATAAATTAAAACTGGCAACAGTGACAGCTCAGGAAGTTATCAGTCTATGTGATTACAAATGTCTTTAGTGGCTTTGTTGCTCTACTACAACGAAAAGTGCCGGCAACTTTTTACAGGGAATAATCTAGGAGTGTGTGAATGTAACTTTCCTAGCAAAGTACAATTGTGATAACAAGTTACCAAACCTACACTCACTTTCACTGTATTGTGTTCTTCCCTCAATGTCAAGTTTAATCTGCTGCCAGTCTCCTTACAAAACGTTTAAACCTACAGATGGTCAGCAGATCAAAGGACTGAAGACCTGAAGATTGAGAGGAGACACAAAACACAGCAGAGATGAGTGTGGTATATTACTTCACTTCTAACCAAGACTGTACCACCAATGACTGACAAGATGGAACATGACATCCTGCAAACCTTACCCGTGGGGTGGTCATCCTGCTTCTGGTACCTGACCTTCACACCTGCCTGTTCTGCCTTCTCCTCCAAGGTCTTGCTGAATTCGTCCTTACCCACTGAGCCCATGAAGGTGGCACAGTGCTTCTTCCTCAGGATCCACTGCAAGAGAGGATCAGGTTAGAGAGAGAGAGAGAGAGAGAGAGAGAGAGAGAGAGAGAGAGAGAGAGAGAGAGAGAGAGAGAGAGAGAGAGAGAGAGAGAGAGAGAGAGCTGTACAATTACAAAACACACAGTTGACAACCAGTTACAAAAACAATCTGTCATTAAGAATGTTTGACATTCAAATTTCTAATTGACATTATGGTTCAGTTTGCCTTCTACTTATGTGATGGTGACCAGAGTAATGTAAAGGAAAGGTGCAGATCAATCATTGCTTTATTATATTTAAGACATTTTCGGCATTCTGGTGTGCAGTCTATTTAGCTGAAGGTGACACTATAAGAATTTAGTAATCAATTGTTCAATGTAGTTAAAAGAGTTTTAAAGATAAACTTTAGCAGAGAGGTCACTAGGTGACCAAGGCAAACAAATGCAAGTACTTGGGGAGCCTCTCAAAAAGATAATGATGTACAAAAGAAAAGATAAGAAAACACATGGTAGCAATGTAAATAGAGAAGAAATATTGAAGTTAGAGTAAGGCAGCTCATGATGTGACAGGAACTCTGGAGTGTGGAAAGAAGTGGTAGTGAGGAGACCTACTTGTGCCACCCTCATGGAGTTCTGTGTTGCTCCCCCAGCGAGATACTCCACCCCGTCCATGCCAGCCATCTCCTTGTACATTGGCTCGTGTTTCTTCTCTGCCAGGATGGCATTGTTGGCCTCCAGCTCATACTTTTTGAGGTACTCAGCGTCTGTGTTCACGGCAATGTCCAGCAGGGGATTACCCACCCCAAACAAGCTGCCCTCGCTGAAAAAAGGAAATACATTAGTCAAGGTTTTCTTTTACCTCTTTTTTTTGTTGTTGTATGGATCAGCATTAGGATGGTACGTTTCCCCTTGTATTTTTCCTTCAGTCTTCTCTCTGACTGATTAGGAAATGATATGCTTACTGTTGTATGACATCTGCATCTTTCATCATAATCAATCAAATTGTTTTTCTAAGTGAACTGTGTTATTAATGTACAGATTACCAAACAACAACTGTTTGAAGGTTAAATTTGGGATGCTCTTAACATTTCACAGCATTTTTTTGCATAAACATTCATGGGAATCCAATGAGCATTTCTTAAAATATTCATGATCAACATATGCTACCAACCATTTTATCAGCACTCAAAAAAGTGTATATCATGTTATCAGCTAATCAGTCTCAGCCTCACCTTAACTAAACTAGGCATGATATAAATTAACAGGATCCTATTGTGACCATTTCATTAACCTCTGAGTATCCTGCATCAAAAATCAGATCTCAGTCTGATTTTGTATTAAACACTAAACATGAAATACAATAAAGCAGATCAATTCCATAATCAGATATGACAGTTAGTTTTATCAGATTAGTAACAATAGCACAGCAACACACAAAAAGAAAACAAACAAAACATAGTAACTGCAGATATTAAAAGATCTATCCACACCACTCTCTGGGGCATGATGGATGTGCTGAGCAGGATGGGGGGGGAAGGAATAAATCAGTGAGGCAAGCAGGAATAACAGTCTCTTTCTCTCACACTTGCAGCAATCAGTGTGAGTCATCATCCCTGTCACTACATGTCCACAAATTAACAAAGATAAGAGATTTGGTGTGAATGACGTCTTCTGTCCAGGTGAAGAAAGAAAAAAGGTGTTATCAACCATCATGTTGACATCACCTCCCACTATCACACGGCCACAGGACTTGCCCTTAGCCCTGCATAGTGTGCCTTACGTTCCAAAGCTGAGGAGCGTCTCGCAGCCACTCGCCTGAGATCTACACATAACTTCCTTACACAAAGAAGAATAAACAGGATGAATGTTCTCCTTGTTTTAGCAGTTGTGGCAGGTGGGTGTGTGTGTGCTTTGCCACCACAACACACCCACCACCACCCCAACTCTCTGGAGATCTCACAGAACACTACCTCATACATTAAGGGCAAGGAAGCACAGAACCTGACTCATCAAGAAAAGTTTGATGTGAAAGAAAAGGAAGTAACTGTGGTACATGATGATAAACACAATATTCAAGACAACCACAGAAGGTTTCTTTACGTCCCAAGGAACACTGAAGCCAGAATTCTTGACATGAACAAGAGATACCCAAGTCGAGGAAAACTTAAGGTACTGCCGGGTCTGGTGAGGCTTAGCAATGAAGTCACACCACAGACCAACAACACAAAGACCAACGAATGTTCATTTGCCTGTCCTCAAGGTAAGTAAACCCTTCTGTATCCCTACTTCATCAAGGCTTTTTGTCTGTACCTTTAAAAATTCATTAGATAGGTGGACAAGAACAATAAAGATCATAAAAAAGTTCATATTTATCTGGTTCCATTCTAACTTGGTTTCACTATTTTCATTCCACAACACAGCCGAGAACATCATGCCCTGCACCTGTGACCCCTGCGCTCGGGCCATCAACTGCTCTGCCGTGGCTTCTCTAGAGCAACTGTTCACCATCTTCCACACTGCAGCATTCCCTAACCCAAGGTAGGTCTCTCTCTCTCTCTCTCTACTATTTTAATGATGATGGTGACAATGTTGCCAACACAATAAACCTTTGTGTGTTACATGAAGTACTTAAAATATGTATGGCATGTTTTTAGACCAAATATGGTCATTGATGGACAATCTCACTTTCTGCTAGAGTGCTTGAGTGCTTGTCTAGACAGTGATAGGTGATGGCTGGACAATTTATCAAAGCTTGTACATCATTGATAATATTTGAAGTTCACTTTCATAGATTTCAGTTCAGGTAATTCTTCTACTACTACTACTACAACTACTTTTACATTCACCTGTATTACTACAACTATTAGCACTCTTTTATTCTTTGAAATCAGATTAGATTAATATAGGCTGTTTGTTTCCTTCTTTCAGATTCGAGTCATTTTTGCTGGTGTCTCCATTACTGAAGGGTTCCAAAGGCAGTGCACGCTCAGACACCTTCCTTGCCAACACTTTTGGGGACGTCTCCTTCACTAGCATATTGGTGGAGAGCATCACATCCCTCACAGTAGTGGAGGCTGGGGCATTCAGGGGCAGCGAAGCAACTCTCACTACTCTTGTCTTTAGGTGGAACTATGGCCTGACTTACTTCCCCTTTGATGAGGTTAGCCTTCTTTCCATATTTCCAGTATTAACAGCAGTGTATAAAAGACCATGAGGTTGAGTGGAAAGTGATGTTCATGAATGGTTTCTTGTTTGAGTCGTGGATTTGGCAAGAATGTGGTGCATTTATGTAGTTGGTGTTGTAAGGGAATAATAATGAGTATCAACCACAACAAGGAGTGATGTGTTGGTTTGTGTAAGTAAGGAGAATAGACAGAATGGTTGATGAGATAACTGAATCAGATCTTAGAAGTGTATGCATATAAAAATCTTGAAAGGATGAATGATGTGATGAGAACGTTAGATGTAAGAGAAAATTCTATGAATTAAAGATAAATGGTGGTTGACAATATCAATGAGTAGAGAGCAGTTGTGAATGTAAGACAAGTCAGCCGAAAAGTCCTGTGTGAGGTTCTCTCACATCTGACCTAAATACTTGATAAGTTTTGATAAAGGGGAAAAAATAATAAAACTCATCCATTCTTGCTACAGATTGCTAAGATGGAATTGCTGCAGAAACTGGAGGTATCAGGGAGCAGCTTCACATCCCTGCCAGTCTTCACTTACAACCCACACCTCTCCATTCTTCTCTTGGACAACCATTATATCAAGACTATTCCTCCATGGACATTCTCTCAGCTTCCCAACCTTATGGTGAGTTTCAACCTGCCCCACAGCCTGCCTTGCTCGTATGGAAGTGGCTTCATGGTCCATAACTAATTGGTCTGTTTATATACTGTATGGTGTTTATCTCCTTCAGTATCTGGACTTGGCATACAACAGTCTGTATGAGCTGAGTCCGAACAGCCTGTACTTCTCATCCCACGATGTGATAGCCTTCTTGGACCACAATACTATTACATACATTGATGAGCATACCTTTAGTGGACAACAGCCGGTCCTTCTTGATGTCTCCTATAACTCCCTTAAAAGCCTGGACCAAGGTGTCTTTCAGGTAAGGAGTAATGTAGTGCTTGTTGGTGAAGGAAGCAATGAAGGAGTGAATGACATGTTATGGAATAGATATATTGTTTGTACAGGTGAAGTAAATTATGGCACCTGGCAGAGGCCCTACTGGTATAGCAGGAGAAAACAATAGTCATTTGAGCAACATTTTCTGTATCAGTAATAAAAAAAAATCAAGAATGATGGATACGAGCTTGAAAATCTTAATAAAAAGAAAATAGGAAGAAATTGATTCTAAAATGGTGGTAGATGAATAGAATGGATTCAACAATCAAGTTGTTTTGCTGAGTCATTAGGAAGCTTTAGAAGATTAGACCAATTTATGGATGGGGATGGTAAATGGAAATAGATAAATTCTTATATTCTTATGTACCTGATAAATGAAACATGGCAGTAAACAGACTTAATAGAAGTGGAAAAACTACTAAGTATATGCAGGCGATAAGATAACTGACAAATGAATATATACAAGGGTACATAGCAGTGTGTGAAGGAAAAGGATGACAGTGTGTTACTAAGATATCACTTAAACAAATGACTTAAATGAATACTGGATCATACCCAAGAGAAATTCTGGATAATTCCTCATCATGCTCAAAGGTTTATGGCAAAACTAGGATAAGAAGTGTATATTCTTATAGATAAACAAAACCTACACAATTGATAAATAGTAAAACTATAAAGGCCAAAGAGCAAGAAACAATCTCAAGGTGAACTGCCAAGGTGTTACAATACACATGCCAGCCCTAGTCACCTCCTTGAACCCACCTGTCCTGACTGGTATGTTTTCATCATTAGTCATTTACTTCAAAGTTTCTCTATCATTTAGCTTCATATCACCAAATCCTTATTGATCATTAACCCAAGTAGATTTGTACACTACCCCTATTTATTTTATTTTTTTCCTTTTCTTGTTGCATTGACTTTTACTTTATTCATTACACTTTTTTGTGCTGGCATCCTTTTTTTTGAAAAGACAAAAAATGCAGCATTTCTGTAATTCAGTGTAGACAAAGATTACTGTGCAACACCTAAGGGGATCTAGTCACCTGTACAGAATTTGTGGAAAGCAAATGACAATGGAGATCAGATGAGTAGTGATAATGCAGCAGGGCCTTATAGAATGAAAAGAAACTAGAATATCTGAGAGAAAGAGTGACTGGACTGGATTGTGCAAGAATTACAAGTATTGACAGAATCAAGTGAAAATATTTGGTAAGACCATCCCATTGAATTTCAGATAAGCAGAGTTCATCTGCTACTTAAGATAGCACTGAGGATAGCAATGACAGATAAGACTCAAGTCATACACCCATTGTCAAAGCAGAGAACTGTAAACATTAGTTACCTAAGGAATATGATAAGAAATAGATGGAATGCAATATAGCATACTAAGCTATGTTTACTGCCCCTATCATCATTCTTGCATTCATTTTCCTTGTACATATTTTAATTCATTTCCTTTATATTCATCATATTTTCATATCTTCCCTTATATTGTATCTTCTTTGACCTCTATTCCTTTCAGTCACTCCTTCCATGTTCCAATTATGTTCCTATTTACTCTTTATGCCTCTGTTGTCTAATCCATCTCTCTCTGTCTCCCTTGCTCAGCCTGTACTGGACAACATTATCGACAACAATGATGATAGCTATGTGGACGCCACCAACAACCCTCTCCAGTGTCCCTCCATATCATGGGTGTTGGAGAACTCACTGTACCTCTTCTTCATGGCCTTACCTGAGCCCCCATGCACCCCTGCAACTTGAGGTGGCACTGTGATGCTAACTCTGATGATCTTTTAAGGGTTTCATGTGATGCTGTAAGTGATCCTCATGATTTGTGAATGGAATGCTGGTTGTCTTGGGTAATCTAGATAATATGGTTTAGTGACCTTTTGAATGTTGTAGTGGGTGGTGCAGGCTACTCTGATCTATACCTAGTGACCTTTTACATGCTTCATTGGTTTGTGCATATTTTTATTGAGATCTAGATAATCCAAGTCACTAGATTGTGCATGCAAGTAGTGATTGCAATCAGTTTTAGATGACTCACTGACTGTTCTTTGCAAACCTATAATTGGATGGGCGTCTAGGGTCATGTAGTTGTCACTGCAAATCCTGATCTCTCTACCTGGGAGTCGAGAGGGAAGTCTTTGAGGCATACACTAGGTGACAGTTTTTGAAAAATACATTTTCAAAATCTTAAATCAACATTTCAAAACCTTGTACAAAAATATCTCATTAATTTGTTTATGGTTACCGGATTATGTTCTACTTTCGGCCACATATAAAACTGGTGATCAGGAAGAATGCTTACAAGCCACACTTCTTATATACAAGGTGTGGAGATACACACGTCACTTCTTGAAAACAACATCAAAAAGCGGCTCAGCAAGTGAAAGGTGAACCGCCACTCTACTTAGAGCGTCAAACACGCCCTGTGTAGAATTTTGATTTGTGTGGAAGCATTTTCCTTTAAACTATCACTCTCAAAGCGCGTTCAGGTGTTAACGCTCTGGCTGGTAATGAGCAAAATTGGAGGTAGAAATGAATAACTCGATTATTCATTTTGGTGCAAGTGCCATCTAGAGAATTCAAAACAAAGATCTAAGTAAATGTACTGCACCGTTTTATTAATCACATGGGGTTTAATTAATGAGGTCTGGCGGGACGCACCACTCTGATGCACCTCGCCCCGTGATTGTTATCGCTCCCCGTGCCACATACACCACTTCGTTTGGAGTCACCTTCACTAACAAGGACAAAGTAATTACTATCATGCAGAGGAATGCACTGTAATGTCCAGTCTGTTAAAAATATACATATCTAGTGATTAACAGGCATTTCTTCACACCTTTAACTGAGAGAGAGAGAGAGAGAGAGAGAGAGAGAGAGAGAGAGAGAGAGAGAGAGAGATTAGCGTGTGAATGATGGGTTGTCAGGGAAAGGGTGTGATGTAAGACCGGCATGGCGGGGGTTCAAAGAAGAGGGAGAGAGAGAAAACGTCAATAAAGAAGAGAATAAAACAAAGGTGTATTTATAATAAAGTACTGCATTAACCACGCTTTGATATGACAAGACAACGCTATAACATAACGCACACGTGTTGTATATTCGGGGTGTATAAATAGAAGAGAGAGAGAGAGAGAGAGAGAGAGAG
>CM035202.1:6197055-6208801 GCA_020233015.1 Callinectes sapidus | reverse complement strand
CTGCCATCATATATGTCTATAAAGCTGAACTCTTCTTTCAAACCCCTGCAGTAACTAATAACTCTACCTTGAATGATTCTGGGCTTGTTCCTCCCTCTCCTTTTTTTTTTTTTTATTATTATTTCATGCTTTTGGTTAAAATTCTTCATAGTGATGTTTTCCATGCCCTTGCTGGCCTGAATTCTCGGAAGGCTTATGGACTTGATGGAATCTCTCCCATTGTTCTCAAAAACTGTGCTTCCGTAGTTGCACCTTGCCTCTGGCTAAACTCTTTCAACTGTCTATCGACTTCTACCTTTCCTTCTTGCTGGAAGTTTGCCTGCATTCAGATTGTCCCTAAAAAGGTTGACCGTTCTAATAACTCAAACTACCGCACCATAGCTTGAATCTGCTTCTTGTGTAAAGTGTTTGAATCTCTCCTGAATAGGAATATTCTTCCCAACATGATTGTGTCATCACTTGACAATCTTCTATCTGATCGCCAGTAGGAATGGCTTCCATCAAGATCGCTCTTCTGGTGATGTGCCAGCTGGCTTTCCTCACTGAGTCTTGGTCATCATCCTCTTTTAGAGATTTTGATGAAAGTTTTACTGTTGCCTTAGATATATCAAAAAAAAAGTCTGGCACAAAGCTTTGATCTCAAAACTGCCTTCATACGGTTTGTTTCTATCCTTTCTGAAACTTTATCTCAAGTTTCCTCTCTCTCTGTTGCTGCTGTGGTGGACGGCCACTGTTCTCCTAAATCTGTTAACAGTAGTGTTTCTCAGGGTTCTCTCTCTCTCTCTCTCTCTCTCTCTCTCTCTCTCTCTCTCTCTCTCTCTCTCTCTCTCTCTCTCTCTCTCTCTCTCTCTCTCTCTCTCTGCTATTCGTTAATGATCTCCCCAAACAAACTTGTTGGCCTATTATCCATCCCTATGCTGATGATACATACCACCGCACACTTTCCCACGTCTACTAGCTATCCAGAGACGACCAACTAACAACCCTTCAGGAAGTTTACAACAGTTCACGCCGCAGGGACACCACAGAACGCTTCACTTCTTCTTCTGCTGATCTCTCTAAAATTTCTGATTGGGGCAGAGAGAACTTAGTAATGTTCAGTCCCTCAAAAGCTCAATTTCTCCATCTATCAGCTCCACACAACCTTCCAGACAACTATTCCCTCTTCTTTAATGACACTCAGCTTTCCTCCTCTCTTACAGTCTCTCATTTACTCATAATCTAAATTGGAAACTCCACATTATTTCATCTCTTGCTAAAACAGCTTCTGTGAAGATAGGCATTCTGAGGCGTCTCCGCCAGGTTTTCTCCCCCCCCCCCCTCCCAAACTGCTAAAACTGTACAAGGGCCTTCCTTGTCCGTATAATTATTATGTATAATATAGTACTCTACACACAGCTCTGTTAGATATCATCTGTTACAGTAGATAGATAGGGTGGAATCAAAAGCTTTTCTTCGTCTCATTCTCATCATCTCTCCTCCAACTGACTGTCTTCATTCAGCCTCCCTCTTTGCTGGAATGTTGCTTCTCTTGCTATGTACATCTTTATTGCTGACTGCTCTATTGATCTTGCTACATCTTTATTGCTGACTGCTCTATTGATCTTGCTACATCTTTATTGCTGACTGCTCTATTGATCTTGCTACATCTTTATTGCTGTTTTCATGCTGACTGCTCTATTGATCTTGCTACATCTTTATTGCTGACTGCTCTATTGATCTTGCTACATCTTTATTGCTGACTGCTCTATTGATCTTGCTACATCTTTATTGCTGTTTTCATGCTGACTGCTCTATTGATCTTGCTACATCTTTATTGCTGACTGCTCTATTGATCTTGCTACATCTTTATTGCTGTTTTCATGCTGACTGCTCTATTGATCTTGCTACATCTTTATTGCTGACTGCTCTATTGATCTTGCTACATCTTTATTGCTGTTTTCATGCTGACTGCTCTATTGATCTTGCTACATCTTTATTGCTGTTTTCATGCTGACTGCTCTATTGATCTTGCTACATCTTTATTGCTGTTTTCATGCTGACTGCTCTATTGATCTTGCTACATCTTTATTGCTGTTTTCATGCTGACTGCTCTATTGATCTTGCTACATCTTTATTGCTGTTTTCATGCTGACTGCTCTATTGATCTTGCTACATCTTTATTGCTGTTTTCATGCTGATTGCTCTATTGATCTTGCTACACCTTTATTGCTGTTTTCATGCTGACTGCTCTATTGATCTTGCTACATCTTTATTGCCGTTTTCATGCTGACTGCTCTATTGATCTTGCTCCATCTTTATTGCTGTTTTCATGCTGACTGCTCTATTGATCTTGCTACATCTTTATTGCTGTTTTCATGCTGACTGCTCTATTGATCTTGCTCCATCTTTATTGCTGTTTTCATGCTGACTGCTCTATTGATCTTGCTACATCTTTATTGCTGTTTTCATGCTGATTGCTCTATTGATCTTGCTAACTGCATGCCTCCTGTCCTCATGCCGCCTCACTCCACAACACTTTCTTTTTCATCCCACCCCTATTATGTCCAACTCTCCAAATGGTTAACCAGTACTCCCAATCTTTCATTCCTTTCTCTGGTAAACTCTGGAACTCCCTGCCTGCCTGTCTGCCTGCCTCTGTATTTTCATCTTCCTATGACTTCACTACATTTAAGAGGGAAGTTTCAAGACATTTGTCACTGACTTTCGGCTAACTTTTATTCTTTCAGGTGACTGGCAATAATAATGGTCTTTCATTGTTTTCATTGTTTTTGCCACCCTTGGCCGGCTTTCCCTCTTACATGAAAAGAGTCTGTCATCAGAACCATAAAATGCACTTTGAGAACTCAGTGCATCCTCAACAAGAGCCTTGAGGGAGTAGTGGAGGTGTGGCGCTGAAGGGTCACTAATCACTGATGACTTGTGAGTGGATGTAGGTGGAGAGACACAAGCTTCATAATACAATGATATATTTCAGACCTGCTGGCAGGCTGTAGGACAGACATGCCATTTCTCACAGCAAAAATATTTTGACACCAAAATATAGTTGAGAACACGCATGTGTGTGTGTGTGTGTGTGTGTGTGTGTGTGTGTGTGTGTGTGTCACATCCCTTGTCTCACCATCTGCCGATCTGACATAATATGTTCATCTCTCTCTCTCTCTCTCTCTCTCTCTCTCTCTCTCTCTCTCTCTCTCTCTCTCTCTCGTCTCTCTCTCTCTCTCTCTCTCTCTCTCTCTCTCTCTCTCTCTCTCTCTCTCTCTCTCTCTCTCTCTCTCTCTCTCTCTCTCTCTCTCTCTCCTTGGTCCCGTAACACATCTATTACAGATGCTTGCCCTTAGTTGTGTTCCCATTGTCTGTCTGTCTGTCTGTATGTGTGTGTGTGTGTGTGTGTGTGTGTGTGTGTGTGTGTGTGTGTATGTGGTGTGTGTGTGTGTGTGTGTGTGTGTGTGTGTGTGTGATAAATGCTTTCCTATATAACACAGAAGCCTACACGTGCCTCGCCGTGCAGACAGGGTACGGGCAAGGCAGCACATTCTGTCGCACCCTTAGAGCAGCGCAGGGCGGGGCAGCTGACGGCCTGCGACCAGTGACACCACCATTGCACGGCTTGGAAGGGTGGGGAGGGCCGGGGGGGGGGGAGCCACATGGGTGGTCATGGGCGTTAGGACTCCCTGTCAGAGGCGTCATGGGCGTCAGGAAAGCAGAGGAGCGGCACTGGCGGCGGCAGGAGGTCAGGGTGGAGGTTGGGGGGGATCTGAGGCAGGGCTGGTGAGGGCACTCTTCTGCGAGTCGGGGAGGAAGGGGGTAGGACTGCGTGCTGCTGTGGGGGCGCCCCGACGGGTCCTGAGGCGCTGAGGGAGGTGACGGCTGCCATCCCGCCGCCCAGGGAGAGGGTATCCCCGGCAGGCTGTCTGGAGGCTACCTTGAGGTGCAACGCTGCGTTTGGCGTGAGACCCAACTCCGCCATTGTGGCCTCGCCCTGCTCCAGCACCTGAAACACATCCAGGTTCTCTCTCTCTCTCTCTCTCTCTCTCTCTCTCTCTCTCTCTCTCTCTCTCTCTCTCTCTCTCTCTCTCTCTCTCTCTCCTCCTCTCTCCCTCTCTTCTCCTCTCTCCCTCTCTTTTACCTCGTCAATTTTCACACTTCCTGCTTCAGACACATGCAGGAGCAAACCGCCTCACTAATCAGCATACGTGTCATGATGTACTCCCTATAAGGACCAATAAGTCTGCTGTTTGTTATTCCATTGTGTTTCTCTGTATCCATGTGTCCTTTTATCTGCTAAATTTGTCATTATTTGCTCACTGTTTATGTGTGTATGTGTGTGTGCGTGTGTGTGGATGTAAATAGGTGAGTTAGTAGATGTTTTTGTATGTAATGTATGGTTCAGTATGTTTTTTTCCAGTCTTAAAATTCTCCTATTGATATTATTACATAGACAGTCTTACAAAGGGCGGCCTAGATAACGCTTGAGCACACACACATGCACACACACACACACACACGACCCGTATTAAAAAGATTCTTAAGTACGTATGTAACTTTCTCAGACGAATTTCTAGTCTTAAATTTCACCTTAACTTCCCAAAATTGATGTACTTCAGCCATTATCTCATCAGCATCTTCAAATTCACTACTGATGAGATAATGACTAAAGTACAACACCAATTTAGGGAGGTTAATATAGATTTTAAGATTAGAAACTCAACCAAGAAAGAGCTCCATGTCTAAGAATTAATACGAGCCGAGAAGCTTAGCCAGTCTCAGATACCATTACGTAATATAACTCCGCGCCTCACCTCCAGTACATCAGACACTCCATCTTCCCCCGCGTCCATGTTGGCGGTACTTGGTAGGGGAGTAATCTAACACGTTCCCCGCTACTCCATCACAGACCAGGCGATGTTTGAGCCCCTTTAATCACAGCATAGCACGAGAGTAACCCGGAGGCGCACAGTGATCAGCCAGCACGTCCGTCTGACACTAGGCAAGGGTTTAACTGGGAGTGTTCTGCCTCAGCTAACGAAATCTTCTCACGGCAAAAGCAGTTGTGTCTTAACCGCTTGACGTGAATAAACAATGATGGTTGTTGTTGTTGTTCTTTTATTCCTTTTTTTCTTATTCGTGTTTTTCTTTCATTTCTATGCTTGCGTTTCAGTTTGTTTTGCGTCGTTAAATTTTCTTCCTATTTGTTCATTTATTTATTCTTTGCTCGTTGTCACTTTGACGAATTCTACACAAGGAAACACTTTCTTTTCTTCTATTACTTTTTTTTCTTGTTCATTACTTTCTAATTTATTCTCCTATTTTTTTCACCGTTTTCTTTAATTTCCTTCTATTTGCTTTGATTGGGTTTATCGTCACCCACCCTTTCTCTCTCTCTCTCTCTCTCTCTCTCTCTCTCTCTCTCTCTCTCTCTGGCATTCCCTCACCTCCTCACACGAGAGATGGAGCGTGTTTACTGTATAACTTTCCCTCAGGTATATATTTTTCCTTCCCGCGTGCCGCACACATACATTCCGCTCTCAAGGTTTCCCTCAAAGCACCTCCCTGATGGCTGGTTCTGGGAAGAGGCGGAGGAGGAACGTTGATTGGTTGATTGAGGGGGAGTTTAAGAGACACAACAATGGGGTCATATGGGAATCGATATCACTACCGCTCTGTTATATACTCAGATGCAATGTCAGATGAAATGTGGTGGTTGATTTGAAACTGAATAGAAAGGTAAGGGAATAACTTAATTTAGACGTCATGGGAAGAAAGAAATAAAAAATAGAATAAAAGAAATTCGTGTAAATAAGAAAACGGGCAGTGACTAACCGTAATATAAATGCTAGGAGAAAAAAATATGAATAAATAGATGAAATAAACCAAAATATTTAGAAACATACTTCACTGTAGATAGAAAAATAGTTACGAGAACGAGCATGAAAGGAAAGAACGATTGGATACTAAATAGAAAGTTAAGGAAAGAAGAACTGGTAATGAAGTGTGGTGGTGGTGGTGGTGGTGGTGGTGATGGAAGGTCAAATGTGGTATTGTGTGGTGTAGTGTGTTATAGTGGAAGGACTAAATGTGGTGATGAGTGGAGTAATGCTGTTGGTGGTGGTTGGTGTTGATATTTGGTGTAATGGTGTTGATGGTGGTGCAGTGCTGGTGTGGTGTGTAGTGGTGATATGTGATGTAATGCTGCTGAGGGTGGTGATGTCTTGAGTGCTGGTGATGTGCTGTGATGTAATCCTGATGGTGGTGTCTAGTAGTGGTGTGGTGTTGAGTGGTGATGATGTACCGTGGTGTAATACTGCTGGTGGTGGTGTTGTGTTGTGTGATGGTATATTGGTGGTTTGGTGATGATGGTGAAGGTAGAGTGGTGGTGGTGGTGATGGTGGTGGTGGTGGTGGTGATGGTGGTGGCTGCATCTCCTATCAGTGATCTCCTCAAGATGATAGCGATTGTTGTCATTTGGGGCACATTATTCATCTTTTTATGCTTATTTTTTCATTCTTTCCTTTCCTTCCTTCATTACTTCCTCTTTTTTTTTTTGCTTCGCTTTGGTCTTGTTTTCCTCGTTTTTTCCCTTGTTTTCCTGGATATTCCGTGTGTTTGTTTACTCTCTTTTGTGTTTGGCAAGCATGTGGATTGTGGCAGGGGAGAAACACGGAGATTTATTTCCCTAACGATACCACGAACAACTAACAAGAAATTAAGATCGCGTCCTTTGCTCTCTCTCTCTCTCTCTCTCTCTCTCTCTCTCTCTCTCTCTCTCTCTCTCTCTCTCGTCTCTCTCTCTCTCTCTCTCTCTCTCTCTCTCTCTCTCTCTCTCTCTCTCTCTCTCTCTCTCTCTCTCTCTCTCTCTCTCTCTCTCTCTTCGTATCATCAGTTCTTCATTACCCGGTTCACTATCCCCTTTTATCTTTTTATCTACCTATCCATTTATTTATTTATTTATTTATTCATTTATTTATTTATGTATGTATTTATCTATCTATCTTACTCACCTTATCTAGCAGGAGTTACAAGTAGGAGGTGAGTGAGTAGGTGGGTGGGATGCCTCGCAGGATGACTCTTCTAATCCAAGAAGACACACACGTTGATGATGTCGAGAACAGCTGACCGTCCTTCCATGTGCCTCACTTTCACTCTGATTCACCCGTTGGAAAATGCGCAGCGCTGAACAACCGTGAACGAATCAGCAATGCGGAAAATTGATAGAACGCGACTAGAAAGAGGTAGAAGTTAATTAAGAGTCGAGAGAAAGAGAGAGAGAGAAAAAAAAAATAGGGTGATAAGAAAGGGGAAGAGTTGATGGGTGAGATAGGAAGTGTGTAAGTAGTAGGAGTAAAAGGAAAGAAAAACACGAAGCGCACTCAGGGAGGAAATAGAGAGAGTGAAAAGGTTGCGTAAGAGTGAAAGAGTGAGTGTTACTTGTACGTGCATGAAAGAGATGGAAAAAAGCATGTGTATTTATGTTAGTGGAAAAAGTGAGACTACAGTATGGGGGATAGAAAGACAGTGAGAGAGTTAAATGAGAAAAAAAATGAGTTGAAGAAGTGAAACGCCCAATAAAATGTAATTAGAAAGGCAAATAGTGTTAAGATGAGAAAATAAAAGAGTGAAATAGCAGGAAGTGAAAGAAAATTGAGTAGAAAAATGAAAACTAGTACAAAAACTATGGAATTAGTAAGACAAGTACTATTAAACTGAGATAATAGAAGATTAAAATAGCAGGAAGTAAAAGAACCTTGAGTAGAAAGAAAGAAATAATAAAACTAGTCTTCTTTTAACTCCTTCAGTAGTATGACGCATTTCCATATCAATTCTTCTTACTATTTGTCGGTTTTCTGGAGCTTCAGAAACTTACGTGAAGATTAGAATAGTGAAGACTGGTCATTGATCTTCTGACCTCCATAGAGCTTTCCTAATGTCAATAAAATCATCTAATTGTACCCAAAACTGAAGATATAAACGCGTCCCAATACTGAAGGGGTTGAGAAAGTGGAAATAGATAAATAAAGAGAAATCACAATACGAAAATTATTCACACACTGTATATCAATGACCGAGGAAATTAGTAAGTGAGTGAGTGAATGAGTGGAAACACATACTCAAAACTGAAGGAATAAATGCGTCCCAGTACTGAAGGAGTTGAGAAAATGGAAATAGAGGAAGATAATGGAAAACAAATACGATAATAACTCACACGCTGTATAGGAATGACCGAAGGAATGAGTGAGTGAATGAGTGAGTGAGTGGAAACACCAACACTGCTTGTAAAGTGACTGCGAGATTTGTGCGGTGGGAATCAAGATGAGACGTCTTCCAAGGAGGGGGCTAATCTAGTCTGATCTGAGGCGGGGCTTCTTCACAAAGTAATCAGATAAAAAGAGGCTGGAGAGGCGGGTCTTGAGATAGCTTGTCAAGAGGAGGACGGACGCCCCACATACCTTGGAAGATTCTGATTATGTTTGTGTAGATAATAACACCACCTCACCACATGCCAGTATCACCACCCCACCACCCCACCACACACCTGTACCACCCCCCACCCCCCACCACACTCCTGTACCACCACCCACCACTCACTGCATGCATGAGCAGGAATGGACACAAAGTAATGAGTGTGTTATATGACTTGGAGAAACATGAACAAGATTGAAAACAAATTACGTCTTGTTTCTTGTTCCTTGACTTATAAAACTGCAAATACTAACAAATACTCTCTCTCTCTCTCTCTCTCTCTCTCTCTCTCTCTCTCTCTCTCTCTCTCTCTCTCTCTCTCTCTCTCTCTCTCTCTCTCTCTCTCGATACTTTTTTTCTACTTTTTTCCCCTCAGTCCTTCCTTCTTTGATCTGTGTCTTTTTTCTATCATCCTCTATCAGCTCGCGCGTTTTTTTCTTTTTCTTGTTTTCTCCTCGTCCTTCTCCTTGTCCTTTTCTTTTCTTTCGTTTTTTCCCTTCTTCTTCTTCTTCTTCTTCTTCTTCTTCTTCTTCTTCTTCTTCTTCTTCTCCCAGTCCCCCCATCCCCCTCCTCCTCCTCCTCGCTACTAATTATCCCCACATTCAGAAGCTTAAACGATTTTACTGAGCGAAAACACTCTTAAGAATCACGAACACTGCAACACTTACATCAAGAGTCACGCTATGCTGTGGTTGTCTCCTCTCTAAGCTTTACACCTGCACCACATTAAAGTTTGGGTGTCAGGTTCGGGTGACGGGTGATGCATTGGGTAATTCAGTGTCCCTGGGTGGTATTGCTCGCGTATCGAAGGTGGTGCTCTCCAGATAAGGCGTGGGCACCGAGGGAGGACAGTCGAGCGATTAGGGTAGTGATATCGTGTTACATTTTATTTTATCTTTTAATAATTGTGGACGTACAATAACAGCAACAATAATGAGACACTCCTTCGCCGGCGAGGAGGTGAACTGAAACCATGATATGATAAAACGTAGTAATTATAAAAGGAAATTCCATTGCAATGCCATTCAATACAAAAGATGTGTATTTTTTTCAGTATCTGTTTTGTTTTTATAGCCCCAAAGGAACAAGTTATTGGTGTGGTGGGTGTGGTGGGAGCCTGTCCCAATCCACCCGTCATGCACGCCAATGTATCTTAATATTGAGTGTACCTCACACTAACTCTATCTACATACATACCTTACGCTGGGTCTGTCACTCACCACGCACACACCACACACTCACTCACTCACCAGCAACACACTCATCATCACTCACCACTCACGCTTCTCTTACGCTGACAGTGAATGTGTTGGGAATTCATTTCCTCTCCCCCTCCATCCCTCCCTCTCTCTCTTGCATTATCCTAATTATATAAGAGACTAATATCCTCCCTCCCTCCCTCCCTCCCTCCCTCCCTCTCCACCCTGAATGTGTTGGGAACTACATAATTCCCTCCCTCTCTCCCTCCCCCCTGCCGTGGGCGTCTCGCAGAGCCGGCGCCGGGCCACAGGTCCTGCTGGGTGGCGGCGGGTGCTGAGTCGTAGGTAATGTTGGGGTGGAAGCCTCGGCCATTGGCCACGTAAGTGACGGTCTGGACGCAGCCGTCGGGGAGCTTGGTCTTGTAGGAGCCTCGCGGCCTCTTGTAGCTCCGAGTGGAAGAACAGGTTCCCGGAGGTGCCGTCCAGCGTGCCGTATCCAAACTCTTAACTGGCGTCTTTGGCGTCGTCGCCCTGCGGGAGACCACGTGGTCAGCAGGTGAGGGGCGTGCCGATGTGCAGCGGGGTGCAAGCGGCACACTAGGCACTTGCAGCTGCGGCTTCACGAGCGACGCGAATGGAGGCGGAGGCTTTCTTAGCCACGTGATGCTGCTTTTGCTGCTCCTCAAAGGACAGGGAGGCTGCAGGCGTGTCTGGCGGGGACCGCTGCGTGGCGGGTTCTGATGTGGACAGGCGGGAGTTGGACAGTAAGATTACTGTGGGGTGGTCACTGGACCGCTGGGTGTCCTGCCGCAGGCTGTGGTGGGGAGCCTCGCCCTGTGGAGGCGGGTTGTGCAAGATGGAACGAGGACGGGGAGGGTGGTGACCGTCAGGTTCATCTCTCTTCAGACTGCCCAGTTTAAAACTCGCGGTGTTCCCGAAGGAGGCGAAGGAGGTGGCAGTCTTGTGTGGCGGGAAGGCATCCTGTTGCAGGTCATTGTTCTGGAGCGGCAGGGGGTGCGGCGCATCATGCACCACGCTCACCAGGTGGTCTTCCTCCACGGTGCCCTGGAACGGCGGCCGCCCTGATAGGAATGAGTCTGGGTGAAAACTATCGCCGGAGAAGCCGTGGCTGCTGGGAGGGGGCGCGGGGCTCCCATGATCATGCACTACCTTGAAGAAGGAAGTTTGTCCCCCTTGGGAGGCGGGGGAGGAGAAGGAGGACTGTGGAGGTCCTGGGGGAGAGTGGGGAGGTGCTGGTTGGGAGAAGTGTGACGGGGGCGGAGGGGGACGTGGAGGTGGGTGGGAGGAAGAGTGGGAGGGCGGCAAGGCGTGGAACTCTTGATGATGTGGGGGCGGGGAGTGGATCTGATGTTGAGGGCGTGACTGAGGCTTCTCCACAATTGGCGGGCCGGGGTCCAGATTGGGAGCTTGCTGGTGGGCGGGGGACACCTCCTTGCCGCGGGGAGGCCCACCGCCGAAGATGTTCTGCAGTGTGGAGGTCATTCCGTTGCGAAGGTTCTCCAGCAGCCTCATGCCCATAGAGAACGGCGTCTGCCGCCCCCGCTGAGGCTGCGCCGCTGCCACCGCCACCACCACGGCCACCACCAACACCTGCACAGCGGGAGTGGAAGATATTAGCGAATGAAGATAACTGTCACCACAACCACCACCACCACCACCACAGACCCATCGCCATTCAGAGACCATCACACCACCAAACTGTCACCACACGAGTACTGTACATGCATCACTACATCACTCACCACCACCACACAAGACCCGCTGATCACTACCTCACCACCACAAAAACCACAAATCATCACCCAACCCCCGGGCCATCACCACACCAACCACCGACTCAACTCCATCCAAGCAAATCTCTCTCTCTCTCTCTCTCTCTCTCTCTCTCTCTCTCTCTCTCTCTCTCTCTCTCTCTCTCTCTCTCTCTCTCTCTCTCTCTCTCTCTCCCATCAGTCTCATCATCACACCCTCATTCACCAAAGCTTATCAGAGCACATCACTGCCGGGAGAGAGAGAGAGAGAGAGAGAGAGAGAGAGAGAGAGAGAGAGAGAGAGAGAGAGAGAGA
>CM035202.1:6001986-6027486 GCA_020233015.1 Callinectes sapidus | reverse complement strand
TCTCTCTCTCTCTCTCTCTCTCTCTCTCTCTCTCTCTCTCTCTCTCTCTCTCTCTCTCTCTCTCTCTCTCTCTCTCTCTCTCTCTCTCTGCAATCAAATTTCCAGTCTATTTACGATAAAGTGTTATAACTTGACCTAACTTGACTTTGCTTTCCCTACTTTTGCCTTATCTTCCTTAACCTCACCTCACTTCATCGTAAGTTACCTAACACCTATTTTCCTCTCATCTTCTCATCCCGTGAACTTAATCCATCATTGAAAAACAAGTGAAAAATACCGTCCGTGTTTTCGAGTTACGTTCACCCACTTTCTCACCTGCACGAAGCATAAGTAGGGTGAACGAAACTTTATGGAACCCCCAGCGGTCATTATAGGAGCAGGTGATGGAGGTTAATTGGGTTTAGCATTGTAATGGGATTGTGGGGCGCAAGGTGTGTTTTGTTGTGGTTCCTGTAAGGGAGTGACGTGGTGTTGGATCGTGTATAGAGAAGAGGAAGTGTGATGTGTAATGGGTTGATGAGTTTATGGAAATGTAAGTGTAGTGAGCTGTGTGTCGTATATTTGAGTGACATTTTAGGATTACGTGAATTTTTTTTTATACAAGGTGGGCTTTTTTACGGAAATTTATGGGTTAAAGGAGACCACCTAATGGAGACCTCCTATCTATAAAAAAAAAAAGGTCACCTATTTGAAAACCGTTACCCCGAGTGGATGCCCAGTCTCCCCTCGGACCGTTGTCAGGACTTGAATACAAATGTCTGTGTAGGTTTCCCGATAGTTTCCGAAGTCTACTGAAAAGAAAATAGATAAATTGTAAATATATAAAAAGTTAGGATTATTGTTCCACAGATCCACGAGTGCAAGAAATGAAACGGTTTATGTGCTGCGGAGCAAACATACCCTTGTTACTAGCATATTTATGACAGCCGGTCGGAAAGAGGAGAAATTCCGAGCTAAAAGAATTAGTTATTGTTCCAGATATTTCCTAATGCGAATAACAGCAGTGTATTACTTAAAAAAAGTGAATGTGTGGAGGTTTCGCCAATATGATTAATGTAACAGTGTTTTTACAGTTCAAGATACCAACTGAATATTTATGAATTTTCTCGATAGATCCCAAAGTTTGTTGAGGAGTAAGAATTCATTCATAGTTCGTGTATTTGCTGCATTGATTTACCAACACAAGTTATTTAACAGTGTGATGTGTGCAAGGAGAGTGGGCGGAGAGAATGGTGGGTGATGTATGGTGGGTGGTGTGGAGTGTTCGGTATGTGGGTGTGTGTGCAAGGGTGACCATTAACACGCCTCACCTGAGTGTTCCAGACAGCTGTTGTTGTTTTGCCATTCAGGGAAATTGACGCGTCGTTATAATTTCAACATCCTGAAAGCAATCAGATTCCACTCATCTGTTCATCAGTTTATAAAATGACCGGGATTTTTACCACACCTGCCAGCCATGCATTGGAACCATTACTGCCGCCACTGCCGACCATTACCACAAACAATTAGATTTCCTGCCTTTTTTATTTATTTATTTGTTTATTATTTTTTTTTTTAGTCTTTCTCTTCGTTTTTCATCATCATTGTTATCGTTATTATTATCATCAATTAGATTTCCCGTTTTTTTCATTTTTTTCTCTTTTTTCTTTCTTCACCATCGTCGTTATAGTTACTATCATCATCCTCAGTTAGATTTCCCGCCTTTTTTCACTCTTTCTCTCTTTTCCTTCTTCACCATCATTGTTATCATTACTATCACCACCACCACCATTACCATCATTATCACTGTCATCATCGCTGTAAAAACTCACAAGCCCCTTTCATATATTCACTATCATCATCATCATTACCACCCCCACCATAACTACTACTTCTATCACCATTATCACCATACTTACCATCACCTCCATTCCAGATAGCTCATTTTCGTTACATGTACCACCACCACCACTACCACTACAACAAAAACAATCACAACAATAATAATAACAACAACAGCAAAAGCTCCATCCAAGCCCTCTATGGTCCAGTTTACCACAGCACATTCTCTAATCTCATCCCTCCATCTAGCCCCGTGCACCGCCTCACTGCTCTCCCTCCCTTTATTGCTCTTCCATCAGCCTAACTGTTCCTCCTTTATCAACTCTACCATTACCATAACCTCATCCATCTCCTCTTAGTGGTCGCCTTGCCCTCAGCTTTAGTAAACGTGTCATCTGTTGCATTGGGTTTTGTTCTTATTTTGCAGTGGTATACGCAGGTGGTGGTGGTGATGATGATGATGATTATGATGATGTTGATGATGATGATGATGATGATGATGGGAAGGAGGAGGAGGAATACAAAGGAGAGCCAAGCAACAACAGATCTTTTAGTCCTTTCATGGCTGCTTGGTAACTACTACTAACTATCTACAGGGGAGAGAGACAAGACAGTACAAGAGAAGATGAGGAGGAGGAGGAGGAGGAGGAAGAGCACAGGATATTTCAACATTGCTTCTCTCCTATCGCTCTTAAATTTCATAAACTCTCCTGGAACTGTTTTGGAATACGCCTGAATTTGAAAAAAGCGAATAAAACTGGTAGAATATATTAGACGTATTAAATTATCTCACTGAAAAAAATAAAATAAATAACTCCTTACTACATTACTTCGTTTGGTAAAAATGCTCCATTAAACCCCATTAATTTCGCTCATTGGGTACTTTTTCCTAGTCTCCCTAAGGCTCGGCACCAAATATTTAATTCACTTGCTAGACTTTTATTATTGTCCCTTGGTGTAACGTTATTGTTGTAGCTACTTCTGAATTTGCATATACGTATCTTTATTTTATTTCGGAACTGTTTTGTGTGTTGTTTTCGTGTGTGTCTTTACATTCCTTAAGTTGTTGTTGTTCTTGTTATTCTTGTTCATGTTCTTGTTCTTCTTCCGTTATTATTATTATTATTAATATTTTATTATTATTATTATTGTAGCTAATATTGTCATCATTATTATTGTTAACATTACCATTATTACCATTATTATTACTGTTATCATTATCGTCAATGCTATTTCTGTTGCCATCATTTAACCTTGCCTGGTGTTTGCTTTGGGCCGAGCAACGCACAGCAATGGAAGGAGGCAAGAATACAAAACAAGCTCATAAATAAAAAGCCCAGCATGGATTTCCTGGTACGCGTAAATTGTTTCTCATTAAGTTAGTTTGTTCTCTGGAAGTACGCCATTAATTCTTTCACTACAGCCTATTCTTCTTGACCTTAGTAAAGTAAAATGGTTCGCTGCAGTTGTGGACTATGACGTGAAAAGACATTAATGGAAGGAAAAGCAGCATTCGTTTTGTTTTGAACCTTCAAGTGTCTATGACTATAATTTTTGCGCTTTAGAATAATGTAGTGTTAGTCAAATGGCAAGTGAGATACAATAATTAGCAGTAATAGGATCAATTAAACACTTACTGGCTTCTTGTTCTCATTATGTGTGCAAGGTTTCTTTTTTGTGTGATTTACTCAAATGTAGTTAACCTGACGCAATAACTCTTCGTTCTGTAATATTAAGGCACTTTTTTTTCCTCTCATTTTTCCATCACGGGTTTATTTGGCACAGAATAACAAAGATACCGTTTCTGTTTCGGGCCTAACCTAACCTAGCCTAGCCTAACCTAAACAACCGTTCTTTTTTTTCCTCAAATAACATTACTACATAGGTACTACTTTCATTATACTTTTTTTCTAAGCAAATACTGTTTTTTTCCCCGTTAATTATTTTCCCGATTCTTTTTTTTTTTTTTTTTTTTTTTTTTTTCCACCACACGCAGCCTACCATTCCCCCCACCACGGCCCTCCTCTTCCCTTACCTCAGTTACACAAATGGAAACTGCCCTGCCTCACACTGGGAGCTGTTGTGGGGCTTATCTCTTCAAAGACTCCACCATGGTGAAGTATTTGAAGCATTTGTACTTGTATGAGTGGGTCTTTGGGTGGATGGTTGTGTGGATGGAGAGATGGATGTGTGGCTGGATGAGTGAGTGGGTGAGTTGGTGTGAGGATAGATGGATAAGTCAGTGGATCGCTTAGTGATTGGATGTATGGATGAAGTGTACATGATAGGTGTGATGTAGTGGAGTAAATGGGTTTGATGGATGGAGAAGTGATTGGATGGATGAGCATGAATAAATGAGTAGGTCCGTGGAAAGTTAGTGGGCAATGGATGGATGTATTGTGGAAGGGTAGGTCGTTATGTAGTGGATGATAAGCCGTAAGGGTTGGCAGAATACATGTTTTGTGAGACCATTGATGGGTGTCATAAGAAAGTCATCTATATCGGTCTGTGCACACCATAGCGACGCTCGTAATGTTCGAACCTCGCAGCGACTCACACATAATAGGCTCTTTGATGCATTTAATTAAGTTTACACAGACTGGTAGCAAATGACCGAAGCACCATTAAAGGTTCCTGCTGGTGCCCGTGGGTGGAATGAGAGAGAGAGAGAGAGAGAGAGAGAGAGAGAGAGAGAGAGAGAGAGAGAGAGAGAGAGAGAGAGAGAGAGAGAGAGAGAGAGAGAGTTATTGTCATGAATGAAGGCAGCTTAAATGCAATTAAGTTGAGATTGACATTCATTTTATTATTGATATGAGATATGCTGTTGTTGTCGTCATTATTATTATTATTATTATTATTATTATTATTATTATTATTATTGCTGTTGTTGTTCTTGTTATTGTTGTTGTTGTTGTTGTTGTTCTTGCTGTCATTATTATTTGAAGTAGTAGTAGTAGTAGTTTTTTTTTCCATTGCGTAAGAGAGGCAAACTAAGGTCATAAATATTATGAATTGTAAAGGAGCGTAAAGAAATAATCGATGGAGGTGTTTTAAAGCTCCTATGTTGAAAAGATGGATTGATAAAAAGGGAAAATACAGTTTCAGGCAGAGGACAAACACACCAAAGAAACAATATACCCATAAATAGGTAAAACTAATAAATAAGGAAATTAATAAAAGTAAGAAATAGATTCATAGTGTAGATTCATAAATTATAAATAAACGAAACTGAAATAAAATAAGAAAAAAGTTACTTCACCTGGCAAGATGAAAAAAAAAAAAAAAAAAAAAAAAAAAGCTGAAGGGAAAAGAGCTCTAAATGGACGCCAATTAAGGTCTGATGTCCCGAGACTCATTTGAAACAGTTCAAGTGGCGGAAGGGGAGAGGGAAGGCAAAAATAGTCAAAGCTTTCTAGAGTTCACTGTAAAATCATATTATAGAGTTACTCAAAATAGAACAACTAATGAACTTACTATCATTTGGTGTCAAAGGGTTAAGAAAATTATAGTAATGATGGAAACGATAAAAGAAACCAGCATATATAATATTTCGTTATGTAGTACAGTACGTAATATTACAATCAAAGTCAGTGAAGAAAATAATTGTGACAGAGAGAGCCTGACCCTGACCTTTCTTCATTTCTACCTGCCATTCATACCTGTGCGAATAAAGGGAGATATTTTTTGACATATCACACGTGGAGACTGGAACCTTAAAGTTACCATCGCGATATGTCACCACAAATAAAGAGAAACGATAAAAGATGGAGACAGAGAGAAAAATATAAAGTACAGTGATCTAATTAGAGTCTAAAAAAAACTCCTAAGTGATGAGGCTTCGATGGTTCAAGTTTTTCATTTCGACTCCGCCTGACTTGTTTGTGAGCGAGTGAGTGGTTAAGTGTTATCATCGTTCATTCCACGGACCAATTTCCTGCGTGTAAGCTGATTGGCCAGCCGCTGTGTGCCCTTGTCCGTGTCCGTGGGAGGGAGAGTGACATGGTGGGGGTCGTAGTGGGAAGGGGAAGGGAGGACAAGGTATGGCTGTCCACACTTGACTCAGGTTATTTATCTATTTTTTATTGTATGTTTTCATTTCATGTTGGTGTTATTTATGTTTTTTTTTTTCCATATTCCATTAATTAATTTTTTTTATGCTTTACTATTTCATTTATATTTCTTATGTAAAGCATTCTGGCAAAGAGAGAGAGACGGGGGGGGGGGGGGAAGGGGAAGGGAGACTAATATCAGTACTCATTCATACTTAACCGTTACTAGAAACTTACACTACAAAAACAAAAACAATATTATATTACTAAAAGTTACCTAACATTGAATACACCATCATAGTATCCCCTTGTTTTTTCTTGTGTAGTGTACATTTTCTATTAAAGATATTTCATGGGTGACTGGCGTATTTCTCCGCTTCTGCGCCCTTCACTTGACTATACATACACATATCCACACACGCTGGGTCACCTGGTCTTGCTGCTAAGGTGATGTTCGCTTATTGCTGGTGGTGGTTGATGTATTCATAAAGTGGTTGATGGTGGTGATGATAGTAAGATTTTGGGTGAAAAACAAAACAAGTTTAAATAAAATTCTATGTACATTATTCAACAATTTAAGAAAAGTGCATGATAGATAATATTAAGGAACTAAGACGTAATATACTTATCAAACGTCTTCTTCATTATGGTGCTATCGTCAGCAAAATAACTTCGCAAAACAAGATCTCAGGAAGTAAATCTCGGAATGAAGTTATCGCTTTGTCGCCGACTGTGCAAATACAAATCAGACTCCTCGAAAAACATTCCATCTTTCTCAGTAGCCTCTCCATGATCCTTCCCTTCAAATTTATCTTAACCCTCTCGGTATTCTCTTTCTCTTGATGCTTGTTCTGCCAAACGTCCCTCGTGATCAGTTTGCCGTGTGTTGACAGGTCTTCCTTCACCATTCATCTCGCATCACCAGTGACGCAACACAGAGGACTCGTCTCTGATCGATGCTGTGATTGCTTGGATAACCTTAATACCTGCTCGGAATGAAAGACTGATATTCGCATGCCCTTACTTTTAGACCATTTTTCTTTTTCATTAATGCATCTATGTATGATTCTTAGAGTAAAGGCACAACATCCAAGGCTCTTATCATTTCTAATATATCAATATCTTATCGAGTTTATTTGTTTGTGTGTGTATGTTAGAGGGTTATGTGTGTGTGTGTGTGTGTGTGTGTGTGTGTGTGTGTGTGTGTGTGTGTGTGTGTGTGTGTGTTGCGTTTCTCTCTGTGTGTATGCTGAGATATTAATTGTTTTACGAACGTATGTGTTTTGAGTTTGTTAAGTAAGATGTGTTAATGTTGCGTTTCCTTGCTTGTATGTTGAGGTAAAAACGCAACATCAACAAAGCTTTCCTAACATAGTCAAAACATATGCCTTCCCAAAATCATTCATATCTCAGCGCACACATATAGAATAGCAACAAAATTCGACACACACACAAGCATAACCCTCTTGCATACACCAACACACTCGTACCTCAACATGCAAACAAAACAAACGTTACATGAACAAACTTTATCTAACCAACTCCCAGAGAAAAGAAAAAGAAAGGCAAGTAAATGTGAACTGTTTCTTATTATGTACATATACTTTTCATCCTCACTTGCTGAATACTTTCCCTTGTTAACCTTGAAGAATATTTTGAGCTGGGATTTACATGGCATTTGTCTTTTCATAACACTCATTGATTGAATTATATATCACCTGCATCTGGTTACAGGTAAGAGTGGGGAGAGGTGTTGTTTTTGAGTGGTGCAGTGGTGAGAGTGGCGTTGGCGTGTCTTGATGGTTATGGTGGTGGTGAGGAGCGGAACGAACCACACTGGAAATGGACGTACAATACAGAAAAGCGAGGCTGGCGCGTGTGCACATCCCGGGCCGCGCTGCCTAGACTCTCTCTCAACTCTTCACTCACCACATTAATCCGAATTTCTTTCATTAACCACAGTAATGCACTTCTTCCCTTATACCCTAGTTACTCAACATAATGTAATAATAAATCATTACGTCTTATTCTTTATAAAGCATCTAGAAAATTTGTAAACACTCCTTTATTTTTAGGTATTAACAATAAAAGAGAGTTGGATAAACGAAAATATATGAAACGCAAGTGGTATTTTCTGGATTTAAGATGCAGGGGTGAGCTCTGGCAGCGCCGCGACAGCCTCAGCTTCGCCATTTCCCAAGGTATACAGCAGTCTGCTCGACCCCTGCTCCTCCCTAGCTGATTGCCTAGTAAGTCTGCTTCCAGTACTGTAGGGAAGGTGTGTATGGAGTGTGACTGGTGACAGGTAAAGGTGTTGTACTGACTAGGTGTGAGTGGGTGTCCTGTAGCGCCTGTCGTGATGATCTTTATTGTCTGAGGGTGGAGTGAATGGTGTTGTCTGTATGTGTGCGTGTGTGTGTCAGAAATACAGGGCCTACAGGTGTAGTAGTGTAGGAAGTGTGATTACTGACAGGGCAAGGTGTGGTTGGTATCTTGGTATGTCATGACCTTGGCCTAGCAGTGGCTGGGGTGGTGACTGGTGCCTTGGGTCGTGTATTATGCTTGTGTCAGTGTTGGCATGGGTGTGTTTTGCTAGATATTTTCAAATTGATTTTATTTTTTGGACAGTGCTTTGTTGATTGTCCTTAGTTTTATGATTGATGTCTGATTAGAGTATATACCATTGTGTTAGGCTAACTTTGCTTTTCTTAGGAAGTATTATTGGTATGTGTTATTTATTCATAAAATGGATACGAAGTACTTGTGGAGCAGCCAGCAAAGCTTCTCGTGGATTTAGGTTAGATTAAGTTAGTGTCAGTTTTAGTTAGTTAGGGTTTGATCACCCTAACTTATTCGAGTTGCAATCGTGATAATTTTCAACTGGTAATGGAATCTTAGAGCCTTTCGGTGTGTAATGCGTAAGGCGCCAAGTTTAGTGCTTTTGCATATATGGAGCTCGTTGCTGGGGAGATGGTAGTAGGAAGAATGTCTTGGAGGGGAGGGGAACTAATAAGTATTTGGTGTTGAAGATTTATGTGCAGTGAAATGTAAGTTTTAGGTGTTTGTGTGCTTGTAATTTGCTCGTTACATATAGTTAAGGTTCTCTTAGTAGTTGAGCTTGCCTCTGAAGTGCTGTGTTCATATTTGATTGTTGTTTAATTAAGTATTTGTGTGATGTGGTTTAGTTGTGAATGGAGGATGAAGGTTTACGTGCATTGTCATGGTATTCGTGAGTGAGTGAATCTTATATTTATTTTACATTTGTCCTTCATAAAGATCTCGTCAAATGTTACACATTATTATTATTATTATTATTATTATTATTATTATTATTATGGTTTTAGAGCGACAGGATAGGAAAATGAACATGGTATTTTTATTTATTATTATTATTATTATTATTATTATTATTATTATTATTATTATTATTTTATTGAGCATCCTTAACACGTGACTATAGTGATAAGTGACCACAAGAGAAAAGCATGTGGGCTCCTCGCTGTCGTTTGAAATCCTCGAGCTGCGAAAATACTGACGAGTAACGAGTTGACCAGTACATGCGCATCCCAAGACTTATCTTGCACTTTCAGTCTTTAGTAGGGTCCCCACAAAACAGTTATGTATTTGGTAAAAGTTTAAAAAGAGTTCCTTCCCCTTGCCAAATATGGCCGACAGTTTCCTTAGACTTATTATAGGAACTGCATTCTATTTCGGTTTCCCCCACCCACAAAACCAAAACAATCTAACCCTATCTAATCGAGATCACCGTTTTTGACGCGATGTCTTGGCTTTCAAAATTGTCTTCATTTGCTGTATCAAACAATTATTAAGGATATAATAAAACATTATTATCATATCTTACCATTATTGAAATAGAATCAAATTTATACCTCTATTGTGAAAGTGCCACGTGATACATGGACCAACTGGCTGCTGCCATAAAAAGGGTAGCTCGTTATTATAATCTGTAAATATCCAAGTTATTTTGTAAGTACTTAACTTCTTTTCTGCTCTATATGCACAAGGAAACTCATCCCCAAGATATTGTTTAATATCAGCATTTCTCATGTAAGTTCTTTACCAGATTTTTAGGAAATATTGTTTACTAATAGACTAGTACATATGTTATAGTACCACTACTGCTGATTTGATTTTTTTTTTTTTTTTTTTTTTTTTCATTTTTGTTGATTAATTTATTTATTCTTTCATAATATGTTGCTGTTCCTACTACACTAACCTTCCCCCAAAATAGCATAGGTAATTGACTGACCTCTCAAGAAGTATCATCACTTATGGGTTGACGACCTATTCCTTCTGAAATATTCATTTGGATGTTCACAGGAAATAGTTACGTGGAAGCCATTCTCTTTCTTTATTAATAGAAATAGTAATAATAGATCAAGCAATACATTGTTTCTCATTCCATATATGTCATGAATGAAATAATAGGATGGTCAATGTAGGAGTGTTACTTCAATCCGTTGTGTCAGATTTCACCTAGTTTGAAGATTAGTTGAATTGAGAGAAAATAAGTTGTTTGTGAAATCGATGAGGTTAGGTCACACACATTAGGTTAAATCATCACAGGCACCAAAAAAGTTTGTAGCAATGCAAATTTGACTCCTTCATAAGTAAACTTTTTTTGTTTATTGATGGGGTAAAATTTAAACTCATTATATGACTTAAACATTACTAATTTTCTTCATTGAAAAATATTTATCATAATTTAGTTGATATGTGTAATTAGAAGTACACTGCAAGTTGTCTTACATTATTGTCTTTAGCAGGACACCACACCAATGAAGAAAACAAGGCTCTGCTTCCTTTCACTCCACTGTCCTGGACACTGAAGCCACCTCATCAGAATAATCCTGGACATTGGTGCAGCTTCCCTGGGAGAGCAGAGTGTTGCACGGCATCATGTCTGAAGGAAGAGGACCAGTATGGTCAGCTGTGATGGTGGTTTGTACCATGCTTTGTGGCTTGACAAGTTGACCATCTCGGTGATAAATAAAACATTCAGCCATGGAGGAGCAGCTGCCTTTGTATCTGTGGACCAAACAGGCACAGCAGTTCCAGTCTCAGCAGATACAAACACAGCAGATCCCAGCACAGCACCTGACAGTAGACCAGACTCAGCAGGTGCAGCAGCAGGTCCCACAGCAGGTGCCACAGGTGCAGCAGATCCAGCCAATTCAGCCTGAGGCCACTGAGGGCAAGTACTCCTGCCTGGAATGTGGCAAGGCATTTTCAAAAAGAAGCAGCTTTGAGTACCACAGGAAAACACACACAGGTGAGAAACCATTCCGCTGCGGCATATGTGGGAAGGCCTTTGCCAACAATAGGAATCTTGTGGTTCACACCCGAATCCATACAGGTGAGCGGCCATATGAGTGTAAGGAGTGTGGGAAAGCCTTCACACAGCGCAGCATGCTGACAGTGCACTTCAGAATCCACACTGGCGAGCGTCCATACCTGTGCAGTGAGTGTGGCAAGTCCTTCTATCAGAGTGACCATCTCACTAAGCACCGCAGGATTCATACTGGTGAAAAACCATATGCATGTGATGAGTGTGGCAAAGCATTCTCTGACAGTAGTGCTCTGAGGCAGCATATTAAGAGACACCAGGAAGTGGGCCCATTTAGCTGTGAATACTGTGAGGAAATTTTTAATAAGAAAGTGTCATATGATTTACACATAATGGAACACAAGGGCATCAAGCCAGAGGAGTGTGATATGTGTGGCAAGCAGTTTCCCACCAAGGGACTCCTCACTAATCATAGGAGGTCCCACTTCAAGGAGAAAGCATTTAAGTGTGAACTGTGTGATGCTGAGTTCATGCGCTTGGTAACCCTCAAGAAACACGTGAAATATGCACATGGCCATGGGACATCGGGCAGACTCCCTCCAGTGTATGATGGCAGACCACTGAGGAAGCCCTATGGGGAATCCAAACCCTTCAAATGTGATGAGTGTGATATGATATTTACAACAAATGGAAAATTTCTAGCCCATCAGCACACTCATCGCCCAAACAAGCAATTCAAGTGTGAGGAGTGTGGCATGTGCTTTGCCAAGAGCTACACACTGGAGGTGCACCGACAGATGCACACCAATGTGGCGCCAGTTATCCAGGCACAGCCACATGCCATGCCCACCATAACATCCATCATGCCTGTGATAGCCATTCCTGCTGCTGTCAATGTGCCTCAAAACTCAGGCAAAATAACAGCTTACGTCAAAGTTCCTCAACGGCCGATGGCAGTGAAGCGGGAGCCTCGGTGTGACGACCCACTGGCGGTGGCCACGGCAGCAGCACAGGTCACTCCAGACCTCGTGGAGAGCCTGACCTTGCCAGAGCAGCAGCAGCCCTACAACTACCACTACCCTGTGCAAGGGAAAACTGTATTTGCAACAAAATTTAGGAAATAGCTTAATTTGTGGGAAGAAATTCATGTGTTGTGTATATACATATAAGGAGTGGAAAGTAATATTGTTTTAAATATTTACAAAATCCATGTGATGGAGTAAATAGTTTGTTGTGTATGAATGTAGTCCATGGCAATGCTTTAAAGGTGCATATGATGTACATAAAAGATAAATGAGAAAATTATTGTACTTGTACAGACTGAGGTATATTTTTAAATAGCCAAATAGGATTGCTATAGATCCAGAAACACTTGTGGGAGCATGTGGTGTGATTTGTCCTTTGTTATGGTATCATTATAAACTAACAACCACCATCACCTCCACTGCCTTGATCATTGCTTCTTCCCGTGTGACAGAGGCAAGGTATTATGCCCTTTACTTCAAAACCTGCTTCTTTTTTTTTTGCCACAGCACTGCTTTAGTCTTTTCTTTTTTTTCTTTTTTCTTTTGTCAATAAATACAGGAGAATTATCTTTAAGATCACTATCTATTTAATTATCTTTTTGTGTTTGACAATTTCATTTGGGGAACTGGTCTACATTCACACATCTCATTTTCTTGCTTTTTTTTCATGATTTGTTATTCGCTCTAAATGCGGAAGAGTGGGAGTAAGTGGAGCAAATGGTTTGGGTTCCTTGCCATCACAACTCCTAAACACCTTCATTGTGATGAGGCAGACAAGCCAGATTCATGTACATAATACTTTCAAGATTGTATTTAAGAATGAGTTGGAAAAGTACTTGTGGTGGATTCTTCTGGGATGCAGATGGAATAAGAGCATGGATCTATTCTTTTACCAGACTAAGTAAAACAACACCAAAACTTTAGGAGCGTGAATAGTTTTCCAATTTGTAGAAGAATCTTGAGAATGCATTCAGCCTCATGTCTTATTGGTCCTTTAAGTCTTTAGTAATGCATTCATGTACTTCGAGTTTCATTCAAGTATGGAGTTATTTTGGAAGGATGTGTTAACGGGAGATCATTGGCAGTCCAACTTCAAACTAAATAGTCACAAAGAAATTGTTTTAACTTGTTGGTGCTGAGATGTGTGTATAAAGTGATTTGAATGCAACTATAGTTGTATAGTATTTGAATCTGGTTCTTGTGATGTGTTCTTCAAATTTGTTTTTAAAATTGTTATAAAGAAAATAGAAAGAGATGTTGATTTTGTTTTGGAATGAAGTTTTCTCTCTCTCTCTCTCTCTCTCTCTCTCTCTCTCTCTCTCTCTCTCTCTCTCTCTCTCTCTCTCTCTCTCTCTCTCTCTCTCTCTCCACACATTCATGTAGGAATTTTTGAGTATGCAAGAATAAGATGAGTGATATAATGTGTTCATCCATTAAGATATCATTAGTAATTGTTTATAAGTGTCTGACTAATGGAGGAGAGAGAGCAAATAATTTATCTTGGTTTGTGTTGATGAGTCTCTTGTGGTGTAAGATGTGTGACAGTCAATCTGATGCATTATTTCTAACTATGCAATTGCAGATTTTTATTATTATTATTATTATTATTATCATTATTATTATATTTTTTTTTTTACTCACCATTTAGCAAGATGTTTATTATATCTCATCTGGAACTGCTGGCTGAGGTGATGACAGTAGTGCTACCTCATCGCTAAGGTTTGATAAACGTGTAATATTGTGCAGTATAAACATACTAGGTGATTAGTATCATTTTTGATACAGGTCTTACATAAATGTAGATGATGCCTTTCCATTGTATTTTTGCAGAATGTACATTACCTACATACATAGTGGAGCTGGAAGCACCATTATCTGATTGCTGCATATACTGTTTTGCAAAGGACAAAATGTGTGTGTTGGGAATGATGTGATGTAAATTATTGGGATGGTTGGAAGCATGTCTGTTTTCTTGCTGTCTTTAACATGTTTTGGTGTGCAGGTGCTGTGGTGTCACAGAGTGAACACCTCACATTTTAATCATCATGAGAGTAGATTGTGTGAAAAAGAGAAACTATTTATTAATTATTAAAACTATGCACTTTTGTTGCATATGTTTTCCACCAGAATACTTTTTTTATTTTATCTATTCATTTGTTATTAGTATGGATTATTGTCTCATGGAATGATACTGCTGTGGTTTTTGTTAATGTATGTGAATTAGTTATCATAATATAAATGTATGTATGTATGTATGTACACTATGTAGCTATATGAGAGCTTGAGAGTTGTTGCATGTGATCAAGAAATGAGTGATAGGTGAGAATAGTGTACCACTAATCAGTATGATGAATTTCATTTTGTTGATACTTGAAGTATATATAGAGTACAATAATAAATTATTATATATTGATTGATGTATTTACTTGTATGAAGAACATTGCTAGCATGTTCACTTCATTGTGTGATTGGAAGAATGTTGGTGTGGTGTTGTTCCCTGTGTGATGTATTAAACAACACAAAGTGACTCATAGAGGCCTGAAGACTCTCTTTCTTACATTTTTACTATTTCAGTTGATCTCTGCTCAGCTTTCAGGAACTTAATCAATAAATTATATCCAAGAATTCTGCTTTATGTAGTGATGGGAGACGAGCTTATTCAAATTCTGCTTCATGTAGTTGTAGGAGAGACAAGATTGACCAAATGACATGATGGGTAATGTCATGCATGTGTTCTATCTGGGCTTCAATCCCTGGGACCTCTATCTATTGGCTACATTTTTCTTGGTCTTGTTTTCTCATTTGTTTCAGAACATTAATATTTCCTTTGGCCAGAATATGTGAAAAATGAGTAGATGTAGCACACCACTTAAAGACCATCACACCTACCTGAAGCAGAACCTCCAATCAGAGACAGCCATACATAGGGTGGGTTTCTGAAAAGCTTAGTAGGCTTGACACCATCACCATCTTCCTCACCTGTGCTCCAAGCCTTAGAAAAACAATCAAGTAACACAAAACAGGTGAGCAAGATGTACCATGTTTCTTTTTTTTTTTTTTCGATTTATCTATACTTTATTTTTATCACAAAATATTTTTTATTATTACTTGTATAGAAATTGACAGCATGGAGGTTACTAGTACTGTACAACAACTAGTAGAGGCGAGGCATAATTGATTAATTTTAGCGTACATAGAAAACAACAATTATAAATCTGCTAAACATTGATGACAAAAAATACCCATCAAGTTCTAGAAACTATTTAGATGTTATCACGTGTGTGATTCGAAATGACACATATCAAAGGATTCACGAGTAAGGGACATTTTCAGTCGTTCCCATTTGGACATTTCCTCATCCTGGCGCCCTCCCTCCCCATCACCCATCTTCATTTAACCATGATTCCAATTTCTAGTAGCAATTGCCAACTTTTTTTTCATATCCGTGAGGGAAAATATTCAAATGGGAAAATGTATGTAGGGATATGTCTATGGGGAATATAATCACATTCCCATCACAATAAGAGACGGCAGTCTGGGTATTAGCCTACCTTATAAAATGCAATAACATTAACTACTGCCTAGTTGACACAGGGCGATCAGGAGGCGGCGACAGACATTTGACGCATCTCCTCAGTCACTTCTTTGTCCTTGACGGAGCGTTTCCTCTCCGGACAGCAGAAGGTAGCAATCATCATTATGAGGCCGAAGCAGAAGGCGCCATAGTGCACGAAGATGAGCCTCTCCCGGTGAGTGGCGTAAAGGGCCTGCTCCTCCTCCGGCATGGTGGAAGTGTAGGCTTTTTGTGAGGAGAACCACACCACCAGCATGATGGAGTTCTCGATGAAGACCAAGACTGTGTACACTGTGTAAGGGAACCATGTTGCCACCTGGGTGAGGAAAGGTTAGGTTGATAACTTGTTATTCTAAGGGTAATGATATACCAGTATAGTGGTGGTGGTGGGATAATAGACTAACAGTTGGTGGTAATATTACTTAATTGTCAGAAGTATTAAGGTAAGCCACATTTTCCAGGTAGGCTCCTCAGTCCTTCATTCTACAGTGTACTTACTACCGTACATAGTTAGAAGAAATATATGTATATGAATTAGCGAGATGTGATTTACCGCACCGTACGTAACTATCATGTATGTCGTTACTCCTTCCATCGTTACGGCTACTACCACAACGGCAAGAATGTAAGCAGGAATTGGCGTGTCGGGTGGAATCAATAATTGTGGCATAGGAGGTGGATACCAGTCATAATAATTCACACCACCTGCCTGTGGTAACTGTAGGTGTTGACGCCATCCTCCTACCCACTCAACACAATATATTGATGTTAATGGCAGATCATATGCCTTTTTATACTTTGCTCTCTGGAAAAAAAGCTACATATGATTCATTGTCTTACAACTTGTGACACAGGTATCCCTAAACATTGCTTCAAGCCTATTAGTCAGGCTATTCTTGCTTTGTACAAGCTGTTGTAATCATAGCAACACAGTTGGCTATTACAGACGGTATAAATAGAATTCTCAAGGTAGCTTACTTAACCGTGAGATCTCATTATGTAGCTTGAAAGTACCTGGCAGCAACAAAAATTATTGTTAAATCAATGTAAACTTGGACTGGCATTATTCTGTGTAAACTAACGAAGAAAGAGTCGCTTGAAACTGCATATCGTGCAGTTAATTTGAAAGGAGAAAAAGAAAGGAATTACACATTGTCTATTAATGGAGAAAAATACTATGAGCTACAGAAACTACTAATGGGGAGAAAATACCACTAGGGGAATGCGAAACTTCCGCTTTTCTCCTTATGACCTCGCTCTGGCTCCAAAATTCCATTGAGCCAATCAATCGACCAATTAGTCTTATGAATAGAGAGACATCATTAACAATTTCGGAACCTCTGCTAATGGGGAGCAGTGCTGGGCTGTCACGTCGTTTAATAAAGGGCGTACAGTTTATTCATGAGTATCGAGCTGCCAGACGCCCACCGTGTTAGTGTTGGTCTGTAAACATGTCTCTGCACCGAGTATTTCTGTAGTAAATTTCTCTCACTCACGATATTACGGCGACTCACCTTGATAACTTCCTGGTGAGAGAACCCACGCACGTGTTTGCCTGTTTGTTACTTCAGGTGTGATAGAAGGCTGTGATCGAATCTTGAAATTGACTTTAAATGGAAAATATTGTAACTATATAAATCATTTTGAGTCCCTAACGACGTAAATATTTTCGTTTTTTTCTGAAAGTATCGTGCGATTTGCTCGTCTGTCGGGTATGAGTGTGAAACATTTCTATGATTCATGAGTTGAGTATATTATCACACATCTACATATTACTGAACTATTTTGAGTTAAGAGCTTATCCGACAAACTTCTAAAACAAATTATTCAGTGAAATAGTTGCGTGTGTGGGTGGGTAGGTGTGGGTGTGCGTGCGTGCGCGCAGGATTGGCAGGTCGCAGACTGGGCTCCCGCTCACTTCGTTTCTCTTACTGGGCCTTTCCAAAACCCACCTGCCCCCTTCACCATTAGTGGTGAAAATTACTTCCAACACTAGTTGAAGGAAGCGTTGCGTAATGGTGACAATATCAGACGCGTATATATAATGGGCCATATTTAATTCATGCCTCGCCCTTGCGTGTTTTGTGAGTGCGGTCAGGGGCCCATATTTGTATAGATCCGTCCTTTTCCCCATCGAATCCTCCGTTACGATCGATTCATGTTCGTGGTGGGTGAAATTTGAAAGCCGTCTGGACTCCACCTCAATTCTGGAGATCATTGTGGAGTGAGTGATGCTCGCTTGGTGTTCTGCCAGGAATCCAATGGCCTGCTAAGCTACTCTCTCTCGTATCAAACATGGGTAACATTCTCAAACGTTTCAGCCTTTATTAAATGATTCTAATAACTTACAATCAAAGTTCTTCGGATTATTAACCCCGTCAGTGCTATGGCGCATTTTCATATCTATTCTTCTTACTATTTGACGATTTTATACAGGTTCAGAAACTTATTTGAGGATTATGATCGTGAAGACTGGCCGTTAATCTTCTGACCTCCATAGAGCTTTCTTAATGTCAATAAAATCATCTAATCGTACCCAAAACAGCAGACGTCCCAGTACTGAAGGGGTTAAGGATGTTTGCATCATTCCACAGTTAAACAAGGATTCTGCATGATTAACGAGAAAATATCCATTGGAACTCGAACACTGGAAAGTCTTCTTGAACGTTGAACTGTAAGTTGGTGTAAACAAAGAGTGGTTACATCGATGAATGCTAAAACTCTAGGCTTGCAAATTACCCGGCTTTATAGATGTATTGGTTATGTAATGCATTGGTTGTTTTCCGTGGGAATATGTATTTTTTTTTTTTTTTTCGTGCTTATGTTACGGGAAAGCTGTTCTTTTTGTATTAATATGTCACCTGTCCATTAGTTAAATTAGTAAGTGGATATCCTATACTCAAACATTCACGATCCTAAATAGCTTTTTTATACATACCATACTATTATTATTATTATTACTATTATTATTATTATTATTATTATTATTTGTAGTAGTAGTAGTAGTAGTAGTAGTAGTAGTAGTAGTAGTATCTTACTACTACTACTACTACTAGTACTACTACTACTACTACTGCCAGTGTTGTTATTATTACTACTAATTTATCTATTCATTTATTACTATGCATTTTTGCCTGTAATTTTACGTACAGTATCGTCTTATCCTTCTTTGTTAGATATCCTACGTAATACACAAAGCTGCCAGCAATGTTGTTGTCATTATTAGCACTATTTACTTATTTATTCATTTATTACTTTAATTTTTCCCTATCTTTTCCTTCCATGACATGTTAGACTGATATGCTGCAGGATACACCAAGCCTAGACTCTTGCCTGACTCCTGCCTGACCCAGCAACGAGGGAAAGATCAATCGCCTTCTGGACAAAATGGATACGCGCATTCAGGTGAGGCACATCGACTCACACTAAAGGCTGCTTACATTTACGCGGTGAGTTAGTGTGTGTGTGTGTGTGTGTGTGTGTGTGTGTGTGTGTGTGTGTGTGTGTGTGTGTGTGTGTGTGTGTTTGTGTGTGTGTGTGTGTGTGTTTTGCCTTCCCTCGGTAATCTTGTATTGCTGTTATAGACCGCAGTATTTTGTTGAAGAAAATATTATGAATATGTCTTGTTCCTGATTAAGTGTTTAAATGGAAAATATATATTGTTGAGGTTAATAAACTACTACTACTACTACTACTTCTCTGTGTGTGGGGGGAGGCGGGGGGGCGGTTACGATGCACACGGGACCCCTGCTCCACGTCAAGGTCTTGGTGAAATGTTGAATTTAGTGTTCATTAGCCAAGTTTCCTTAGCCTCAAGTGACTCAGGGTATTTATGGCCTCTGTCTCGCCTGTCTTCACGCCTCGCTCACTATTATTGTGCATTGCTTGCTTCCTTTTGCGATTTAATATGATGGTAATTCTAGTTTACCCAGTGTATGGATACGTGAAAGCCAAATTATTACGCTGATTGAAGTGGAGATGTGCTTGAATAAAGGAAATGACCATAATATTGAATGGTAAGTCCGTTGATTGTAACATACGATAGTGCGATATAATGTATTGTTTTGCAGTTATTCTAGTTTTTTTATAAAGTACAGATACGAATTGTTAAGTAAATGACATCTTACGTGTGTCTGGATACCATTTATAAAATATTGTATTTCTAAACTTTGGGTTAGTATATCTATCTCGTATTGTTTTGATCTATTTACCAGTTTGGCTTGTTTCTTAATCGTCAAGGACTAGTATTCTAAAACAGAAAATTATTTAATCTTATTTGGTAGACCTCAGCCTGTAGTAATTCTCCTCAAGATCCAATTAGACTCCTCTCATCCATTCGTGGTCCTGAAATTCCACTCAGTGTCTTGGAGAACTTTCATTAGTGGCTTCCTGTACGGCCTGACTAATTAGGCGTCTGGTGGAGGGAAGTGTCTGCCGCAGGTGTGTTATGCCTTATGTGGTGTCCTTATCGTGACGTGCGCAGCGGGTAAATACCTCAAGGGTTTTTTGTTTGTGTTATAGCGTGATGGATTATTGTAGAATTCTCTCTCTCTCTCTCTCTCTCTCTCTCTCTCTCTCTCTCTCTCTCTCTCTCTCTCTCTCTCTCTCTCTCTCTCTCTCTCTCTCTCTCTCTCTCACCTTGATCCTGGACTTCATGTTGAATTCCACGTAGGCGAAGATGAAGACGAACCCAGTGAACAAGTAAATGAACACTCTCCTCAGGCCGTGCTTGTGCGTGGCCACCGTCTGGAAGAGGAACACCAGCAGCACGTGCACGGCGATCACCAGGAAGAGCCAGCCGTGGAGGGAGCCAGCGAACAGTGCCATCACTTCGAAGCGCGCCACCAGGAATGAAGTCCACCACAGGAACGCCAGAATCTGTGGGTCGTAATAATCAGAGGAGTTGGCCCTTTTTTTTTTTTTTTTTTTTTTTTTTTTTTTTTTTTTTTTTTAGGTGAGTTGTGGATATTATCTTTTCTTTTTTTCTTTTTTCCGTTGTCTATTGTTTTATTTTGTTGATTTTTCCTTCATTGCAAAGTTTTTATTGTTCGTGGTTTCTAATTTCTTTTCTTTACACGTTTGATCGCAATATCATTTGCATATAGTTACCTTTCCATTGTGATGCAGAATTTCAATTACTTGACTGCCTTATATGTCTTGTTTCCTTTTGATTATATTATATTTTCTCCTCATTACAAGTTTAAGCAATTGATTCTTTTTATTCATTCATTCATTTACTTATCCAAATATTTAGCTATCTATTTAAGCTTTTCATTGAAGATTTAACGTTTTGTTATTATATTTATCAACTGGTTTATGTAAAAAGTGCATAATTAGTACTGGCATTGAATAAATGCAACTTCAAAAGAAAGTATTTGCCCTCATGCAATTAAGTTTTTACTTCAAACTGTGCCCGTGTAAAAATCTATTCCACTTAACACTGAGCTTCCATTAATCCTTCGGTGCTCAATAAAACGTATTAATCTGTGTCAGAGTATGAAATTTTGAGCGCGAGGTGAAGGTTGCGAGGGTAGGCACGGAGGGGCGGGGCGGCGGGGCGGTGTGCCATTTGTCAGGGTGTGAGGTGCTTCATGAGGTAGCGAGAGATTGATGGCTTTGTTAGTGGCGGCCGTGACATTTACTGAAGTTTATGGTGAAATAAAAGGCAAGCTATTTTCGTTTCTTTGCGCAATTCATAACATCAACACAAAGTACTCGTCTTCCACCGCTTTCAATAGTTCTATAAAAATGTCGCGTAACTTTTCTTTGATTTTCACATCTGCAGCGGCTAGTCCTTTTCGTTCAACCTTCATATTCTTCATGTCATGGAAATATAATCGATTCTTTTACTCCAAGTTTACACACACGCGCGCGCGCGCGCAAGCATGCACGTAAGCATGCCCGCAAGCACGCACGAAAGCACACACGCAAGCAAGCGCACGCACGCGCGTACACACACACACACACACACACACACACACACACACACACACACACACACACACACACAGTGATTAATTGATATACCTAAGAAAATAAGGTAAGCTGCAAGAGGCCAGATATGTTCCATACGTCTGTCGCTCTATTTGAGAACCAGTTTCTTGGCCTTTCTATTCACTTAATTTCTTATTTATTTAATTTCTTTATTGATTATTTGGTAATCTTACCCTATCTATCTTGAACTGAAGATTGCGCTGGTTGAATTGTACTGAAATTTTCAGTTAGAAAATTTAAATATGAAAGAGTGATATGACGACATTAGTTCTCAAGTACAGGGATAAATGATTCGAATGAACTCGGTAATCAAGTTGTTTGTATTGAGTCATTAAGGAATGAGAGGTGGAAATACGGAGCTTGTGTATCTGATGGCTTCTCGCAGCTTGTCCTTTCATATGTTCTAGTGTTCAAACATCCTCGATACAACCAAGTCTGTACATTAGCTATTTGAAATTCCATGTAATCCTTTATAATCCTTCAAAGAAACCCTTCATCAATCCTTCCCTCATAGAAACATCCCCTAATGAGCCCTATTGACTCCCCAGAAACATTCAGTAATCCTTATCATTCCTTCCCTTTTTTGTCACCCCCATAGGAAGTCTCCCATCGATCCTGCCTCGCTCCGGCTCACCTGAACGCAACAAGGGAGAGTGAACTTCTCGTTGTCCTCCAGCTCGCCATCAATGACCTGCTGGGTGGAGACGCTCTTCTGGTACGTGGAGATGACCTTGGAGGCGAGGGTCAGCATGGAGAAGGACACCTGCACCGCCTCCATTGTCTCTGTCAAGGTGAGAGAGGGAGTGAGAGAAAGAGAGTGAGGTTACGTTAATTGATTTCTTGGTGATGTGTTATGCATGTGAAATGTTCGTGTTATTTTGTAATGTGATGCATGTTGAATGAATGGACTGATTGGGTTTAGTTCTCCTTTTTCACTTACTTCTTTCTTCTGTGTGTGTGTGTGTGTGTGTGTGTGTGTGTGTGTGTGTGTGTGTGTGTGTGTGTGTGTAGATATTTTCGTTGGGTATGTTTGTTGATTATGATGTGTTTCTTTCACACTGCCTTCCTCTCGTGTTGTTTCAATCTTCTTACATTGCTTATTCAGTACATACCTAGATATTACTGTGCATGAGCCACATTTTTTTTTAATCTTCTTATGAAATTCTCCATCCAGAATTGTCTCTCGTGTTGATTCAGTTTCTTAAATGCGCATGGAGTGTTAGTAAAAAGCACGCTAATGATCTCAAATATTTATAACTATGGAAGTAAAAGTGAGGGAGCTTTTAGCAGAACTCATTCAAGAGTGGTACGTTTAATGTTTAGTCGTCATTTTAAAGAGAGTATATTACTACCTGGAAAAAATCGAGATGGTATTTTTTTCTTTTCTAGTTATTGCTTCTCTCTTACTTCACTACAGACAGTAAAGTAGATTGTGTGGTTTAGTGAACTGAATAAAGGTGAATGAAGCTTATGAAACTGAGTGTATGAAACATTTCTGATAGCTTTAGTACTCTTAGATATGGAAGCATCGTGTATCGTATGCTGTCTATGTTTTTAATGAGTTGTAAACGTTTGCATTCATCGACAGGCTTCACTTCAATTAGCCAAGGAACAGTTTACTTCCCACTCAGATGAAGCTTGCGGTACAATAACAACTCCGAAGGAAGAACCACTTGTAATCTTCTTTAAAAATTATGATGCGTACTGAAAGTGAAATTAGATGCGCATACCAGGTTTGCAGATGTTCATTATTATTATTATTATTATTATTATTATTATTATTATTATTATTATTATTATTATTATTATTATTATTATTATTTATTATTATTATTATTATTATCATTATTATTATTCTTCTCTCTCTCTCTCTCTCTCTCTCTCTCTCTCTCTCTCTCTCGATGCACGGGAGTCCAGAAAATAAATCTTCGCACTCCTTGCATCTGAATGTCTGGGAAAGAGACGAAAGAGACAAGATTGCAGGCACTGGGAATTTTATGCATCCTTAAGAAATGTATATATTGCTACAATATATGAAGGAATTGGAAGGGAGTCTTTATTTTCTATTTTTTTTCTTGTTTTTTCTTTGATCGCCTATTTTTTTCCTGCTTCGTAAAAAGAGAAGATTGTGTAAGAAAAGACTGCATTATGTTACTACTTGCGGGATTTCATTCTTGCTCCCAACGTTATAACATTTCTCTTCCAGTATTCTTTGTCTTCTTTCTTTATTGGAGTCATATATCCAGGTTACGTTAGCATTTTTCTTTCCTCCACCTCTCCCCCAGCTCACGTCCCGGCGTTACGTATCTTATTTCCGTGTCACGCTACTACTCTGTTCCTTGTATTTCTACTCCTCTTCCTTCTCTGCTGAAGTACATCATATTTCCGGGTTAGGTTAGTTTCTTCAAGTGTCCTTTTTATTACCGAGGCGTTACTTATGATATTTCCGTGTCATGTTGTTCCGTGATGTTCCCTTTATCCTCTTCTGCATTTCATCTTAAGCCTTTCACTGCTTTTTACGTTTTTTTCCTACAATACCTTACGATTTGTCAAACACTTTTTTCTCAAGATGATTCTCCAAACGGGAATGCAATCTTAGTCCCCATATTATTATTTTCTCTAATTATTTTTGTTCCCCCTTGACTAGAGACACATATGTAAAGTTAGAATGTAAAGCATGTTAAATATTTCCACAGATTAGGAAATACGTCTTTCATTTTTATCATTTTCTTTTATTCTACCAGTTCACGTAAATTATATTCTTCTTACTGCTCTGACTGTCAACAAAATACGGTCATAGAAGTAAGAGGGTTCAATAATTCCGAGTTATGTTACCTTATCCCCTCCTCACTTTCTCCCCGAGGCGTCACGGGCAACACAGCAAACCAATGAAGGAAGAAAAGAAGATTTGATGGGAGAGCAATAACTCGTTAACACTCCTTTGATATCTGGAAGCGTTGAAAGACGACATTATTGCTTTTTAAATGTTCAGGTGGAGCCAATGACACTTGGAAACGTCGAACCAGGAGGATTTTATATTTTTTTCACCCTTTTTGTCGCCCTTTCATCCACATTTTTCATATTTTTTTACCCTTTCATCCACCTTCCTGTTTGGTGAGCTCACTCATGGAAACGCTGAGAAAAAGAGGAATGGCAGGTCTTTTACGGCCTTTCAATATCTTTACTTGTTTGGAAGATTGGTTTGACACATGGAAATCTCGAAAGAAGAAGGAATTTCGAGTGTTTATGTCCTTTCACCATCCCTCAATCATTTGAAAGAGATGAAACAATGAAAAATAAGAAGATATTGCTAGTTTAAAATCCATATCGAGTAAAAAAAATAGACAAATAAAAAGCATCGAAAAAAATGAAAGAGGAGGCTCACACAATATAAACCAAAAGAAATTAACAGTATTTTTTAGATCCTTCCGTCTCATCCTTACCGATTTTGGAGAAGGGGAGTTCTTGGCGTCTGAGGGAGATTTTGTAGAGGCGAAGGAGAATCTGCGGCGCCGCCTCAGTGAACGCCTCTAGGAACTTAAGGAGGTAGGAACGTGTGGGCCTGTTGAGGTGGACCAGTTGTTCTTGGCGGCGGGAGGGGAAGAGCGCCAGGAACCCGTGGTAGATCTTCTGAAGGTCTCTGTTCCCGTCAGGAGGAAAAGAAATCAGTGTATCAGTTATATTGATTTGGGTGGTTTCTTTTGATGGAACTGTTTTGACTCTCTCTCT
>CM035202.1:5945136-5985136 GCA_020233015.1 Callinectes sapidus | reverse complement strand
TTCACGTTGTATCAAACTGCATTGCCCTCAAAGTCTAATCACGGTGAGGTGTCCTTTTGGTAGTTCCTGTTGACATTTATCTGTCTGAGGAACACTAACACTCGTCGTCCTTTCCTTCTCCTTCGTTGTAAGTTTATGGGATAGCAAATGTTTTTGTTTCAAATTCATACGCTGGATTTGGAAACCATCGAATTATTCTCAGAAATTTCACATTAACATCTTCTTTTCTCTCACTTCTAAGTTACCAACGAGTCAGCCAAATTAACCGTTCTCTTGGCCGAAACTTATATACTTTGACGCTATAACAAAAGTCGTGTTCTCAGCGCTGCATTGAGTCGCGTCCTCAGCTCGTCACGTCAGCCACCACTGCCTCACTCCGAGGATCGTCAGTGTATAAACGCCACTATCTATCCGAAGACTATCTTATCTACTGATACCCCACCGACCCATAAATTATATCTCACTATATTATGAACTCCCACATTCATTCAGTGCTCCAGTTGGTGAATGTTTCCGCGCAGCTGATTGGTTTTGATAAAGTGTTGGTGTCTTAGGTGCATTGTTCAGAGAGAGAGAGAGAGAGAGAGAGAGAGAGAGAGAGAGAGAGAGAGAGAGAGAGAGAGAGAGAGAGAGAGAGAGAGAGAGAGATGTATAAATAAAAATTGATCATATATGCAGATGCTGTTTTAGTTTTTTGTTTGGCTGAAGTTAGGAATTCTCAGTTATATATAGACCTTCTTGGAAATCATTTGCTGCTTTAAATCTTGCAGATTTTTGCACACAGAGGTTGAGAGAGAGAGAGATCTTGCGGGGTTAAACACCTGAAAGTATTGTTGTTGCTGCAGTTGTTATTGTTTGCTTTTGCTGCTGCCTGAGTTGTTGCTGTTTTTTGTTGTTGCTGCTGTAGTTGTTGTTACTGCTGTTGGTTTTGTTTTAGTTCTTTTCACTGCTACTCATACAGTTGTTGTAGTCATCGTCGTCGTCGTCGTTGTCGTGGTTGTTGTTGTTGTTGTTGTTGTTGTTCTTTTATCGTCTTTTCTCTAGCGTGTATTACCGTCGCGGCGAGAGTCAAGGTCGGCCAAACTCAAGATGAACCACGGCAACAATTATAGTCTGATTAATGAAGAGGTTGCCTGGTACCTTGAGTGTTCTGTCAAGGGTGAATCCCAGGTCACTCCTCCCTCTCATGTCTTCACCCTTAAGCCCCCTGGTTGCAATATGGCTCCTCCTCAAACTTAATGCAATGGTCTAGTGCAAGTTTACAGTTTTATTACGTGAGACCTCTGGCAATACAAGTGTTCAGGAGGTTCAAATCTTTTAGAGTCTAGTTTGGTTTTCATCATATTGAATCGTTTAGCAGACTTGGTTATAATGTTCAGTGTGGATGTGGTATACCATTGCTGGAAGAACATGAAAAGCAGAGGCGAAATGAGGAAGGATTTTACGTCTTTCATTTGGCGCGACGAAGTTAGGAGGAAAAAAGTGGAAATGAGCGTATAAGGACAGCGCACGCACGACAGTTTGGGGGCAAAGGTGGAGAGGGGAGATTGAAGTGGTTTGGCCATGTGCACGTGGAGGGAAGGTGGAGGTGGGGGGGAAGAATACGTGAGGATAAGGACGTTAGAAATGGATCTACGTACCTACATGGACAAGAAAGGAAAATGAGAGGGTGGGAAGGTAACAGAACACGTTTAAGGTTACTCAAATAGATCATTAAGTACTATTCTCACTTTCAGTCAATACTAAATCACGTCTTCACAGTTCAGGAACTCGAGTCATTACATTACATGCGTTTTCTACTGCAGCTTTGCTCTTTGCGTCAGATTACCTTCTTAAGCTTCTTTCCCTTTCACTTATGGTCTATGAGGAACAATCACCTTTATGAGTTTTCTAAGTGCCACCATTTATTTCATAGCTCGACTCTTCATGGGGCTGGGTTGTGTAAGAATAAGGGCACATACGTGTATTTTTAAATGCTTTGTGCTCACATGAACTCCTTACACAGATAAAGGTTTTGTTTGATATTCACTCAACTTTTCCCTAAATATGATACAGAAACCTCGTTAAACCATCACGAATCATAAAAACACCTTTGGAAACCAATCTTTTATACTGCATTGTACTATTACTGATCAAGACAAGGTGCCAGTACTACATCATAGAGTGCTTCCTCCTCCCTCCCCCTGCGGCGCCTCAGCGGGGAGCCCTGGGCATGCGGATTTAGCTCATTGGGGACATCGTGGGGAAGACTGCTGGGTGAGCGGTGCGCGACACTCAGTTCCGCCCTGAGTTAACCCGGATATTATGGTGTAGTGGTCCTGTGTGTGTGTGTGTGTGTGTGTGTGTGTGTGTGTGTGTGTGATCCGTGTCTTCCCTCGTGATTGACTCATGTAATACCTCTAGCATTTGTTGAAGTAGCTGTATTTTGTGTGGGTTTAGGAGCGTGAGTCATATCTACACTCCTCGTCGTGATTCACTCAGCACCTCGCCTCGCCTCGCCTCACCTCTGTGTCAGTGGAGCGGCGTACCCTCACGTAGTTTCACTTAAAGGACTGAGAATTGCTTTGAGTGTTTTTAGTCGTGTCTGCGTTATATTTTTCACGTGGTTGATTATTGTAATACCATCGGGACTTATTGCTCATGATATGGTGTTAATTTAGATACACTAGATTCTCTTCTTTATATACATACTTGCATATAGTTTTTCTAGGAATCAGTGATATTAACATTCTTATTAAATCGAATATCTAGATGTATATTACATCTTGATCGGCGTTATTCACACGTTCTTGTTACTTTAGCAGTGGATAAGTACATCTGATTTGAAGGAATTACCTTGAAAGTTAATTATTGATTAAAAAAGACACCATACTTTTCTGTCATAATTATTGTACATAACTATGTTCTGTGACACGGTAGGATGTAATTGTTTGAATATATCAAGAAATGATTTGAGCTTATTATCATAATATCCTCTATTATAAATCGTGTATACTCTTGATGAGAAAAAGTGGACCCATAGAAATTAGTACCTGTTGCATTCTTGTCCGTGCATCTCTTGATCGCCACAATTCTTGAATGGAATGATCTTAAACTCGAGTATTGATTTGAGATTCCTATACCGATGTAGTGTGGTTGTTGCTGCATTGCTGTTTGCTTTTGCTTTTTTAATACTCGTGAGTTCAATAAGTGTGTCCGTGTCATCACCCAGACAGGCGTGCTGGCGGGGCGCTTGTCTTGGCGAGGCGGGCCCCGAGGGTGTCACCGCTGCTTATGGGTCGCTGTCACCTTCCCAGCCAACTCTGTGTGTGGAACTGATAGATTGTATTATTTTAAATAATAAATATAATAATAATTAATAATAATAGTAATAATGATAATAATAATAATAATAATAATAATAATAATAATAATAATAATAATAATAATAATAATGATAATAATAAATATTATTATTATTATTATTATTATTATTATTATTATTATTATTATTATTATTATTATTATTACTATTATTATTATCTAAATGATAGTTTCCATGTTCAGAGAGAGAGAGAGAGAGAGAGAGAGAGAGAGAGAGAGAGAGAGAGAAACTTAGACACACTGAATGACTGACTATGAATAAACCAAAGAAAACCACAACAGCGAAATCAGAAAGTAATGCCAACAAATCCAGCCACTCATTTCAAAACAGTGAGCGTGCGTGTGTTGGTTTAGGAAGACGTGGAAAGCGGCGGAGAGACGGAGAAAACGACCTTAATGACAGTATCAGTATTGACTTAGCCAGATGGTACTAACCGCCATGATTATTAATTCACGATGATTTATCACGTCACTATCACGCCAGTAAAGCCTCCGTCACCTGCAGATTCCACTTATCAGGCCTGTTATCACTTGGTCATCATTATCACATCATTATTAGTTAATTGTGAGGCTATTTGTGGTGCAGTGATAGTGGTGTGTGTGTCCCCGGGCCAATCGCACATGGTGACACACACACACACACACACACACGTGAAATGGAATAGGGAGTTTTCAGAACCTGCCCACCAGATGTCCTCACTGCTACCTTTCTCCTAGTGACATGAGGTAAAATAATGTCATGGTAAATCCTAGGTGCATATATTGGTTATTATGATATTTTGAGCTTGTAGAAAGTCTTATCACGTACGAACGCAGATTTAACTGGTATCCACGAAAATAACAGTTTATCACGTTCTTATCCTTCAACTACAAACTTATCACATTCAGAGAGCTTCTGATTATCCTCTCGAGAAACGTTAACCAATAATATTTACAGTTAATACTATTTATTTGAATGAGCCACTTTCTATACATGTCATAACTAATTCTTAAATCATAAATAATCATACATGTTACCTCACTTATAAACACACTGAAGAAATCCTCTTTAGTGCCATGTGACTATAATATGCTCTCTCTCTCTCTCTCTCTCTCTCTCTCTCTCTCTCTCTCTCTCTCTCTCTCTCTCTCTCTCTCTCTCTCTCTCTCTCTCTCTCTCTCTCTCTTCAGTCCTATGTTAGTACACGCCTCACTATATGCTGCAGACAGTGGGCAGCAAACTCTGCACATCCTCACATCTGCTCGGCCATCACGTGCATCCCACTCTGTACATTACCACATCCCTATACTCGTACACATTATACCACGTGGTTCAGTCGGTCTGTGTGGAGCTCTGGAGTGACCACATCATCACCTATACACTGGCCCGCCACGTGCCTCTCAGTCTGTTCAAGGTGTGCGCATCATGTCTACACTGCCAGACTGCCAGTACGGCTGGGCAAGATCCGAAAATATAAATAATCGCGGATCCGATTACTTAGCCAGGCGGATCCGTGGGATTCGGGTCCGGACCCGATTACTATAGTCGTTGCCATCGGTGAAGAACATTTAGGCGCCGACTGAGTGCGGGATTTTCCTGTGAACTGCGTTGTCACGTCTCCACAGGCCCAGTTATCGTCTTAACACATAGGTGAATAGGTCTCTCTCTCTCTCTCTCTCTCTCTCTCTCTCTCTCTCTCTCTCTCTCTCTCTCTCTCTCTCTCTCTCTCTCTCTCTCTCTCCTCACTGCCAGTGCCTCTCAGTCCTCCTCAGTCAGCACACCACTTCACACAGTACACACCCGCCCTAAGTGGTTGGCGGCCCTGCCCACTCTTCCACCGCCCAGTGTTTGTTTTAATACCCAGTGAGACATTTAAAATCTTTTGAATTCTATCCTGCGGCATTCATTGATAGAGTATCATAAGGACTGGCATTTTCGTATACAGTGCATCTCCATGGACTGGATTCTCTTTACTTCTCAATCAGTTCAGATGTCTGGCAGTCTGTGTCGTATTCTTTCGTTTCTTCCTGTTGCGTTGTATGTGGGCTTCGATAACCTTCCTTTTCACGGAAGAGAATAGATTGGTAGCCATTTTTCCCACCTCCTACTATATAAAACAACATTACCTTATTTAAATGTCCCAAGGTCATATAGTTACGGGTGACTGAAGTCAATGTAAGGCACAACATTTGGGGGTGTGTTCCTCACCAGCTGCCTCATTACCCAGTTATTTAGTTTAATACAGTCTTAACACCGGCACACACACCCAAGACTTGCAGCAACACCACAGGCAAAACTTTACCGATGCATCTCCCAGACAGAAACCCATCGCTATACAACTTTACAACTCGCCATTGTTTACAGAGAGAGAGAGAGAGAGAGAGAGAGAGAGAGAGAGAGAGAGAGAGAGAGAGAGAGAGATTTCTATAGAAAGTTATACCATTTTAGCGCATGACAGTTTTCCCTTGGCATGTATCTCAGTAGTAAAGGACACAGAACTGTCACACTTAAACAATGAACGTAGTACGGGAAATTCGTTTAGTATCTCAACAATTCACTCTCCCATTCGAAACGACACACACACACACACACACACACACACACACACACACACACACACACACACACACACACACACACACACACTTATTAAACATGTAGACTAGGTAGCAACTTATAAACAAACTTCATAAAAGAACAGAAGACATTATTGTATTTAAACAACTTTCCCTTCCAGATCAGTCATAGAAGAATTTTTGCCCCATATGGGATAAGGAAGATTGTGTGATGTTCTGCTTAGTAGTAGTAGTAGTAGTAGTAGTAGTAGTAGTAGTAGTAGTAGTAGTAGTAGTAGTAGTAGTAGTAGTAGTAGTAGTAATGATAAGCCAGATTCTGCTTACTGATGTAGATATTTTCTTTTTTTATTCTTCTTCTTTTTTTAACCTTGAGAACCAGAATAAATACAAGCAGCAGGGAAAATATGAAATGATTTAGTGAGATGTTCTGTCTCGCTGAAGCTCATGTTCTATTTATCTCATAGACCGTGAACAAGATACCTTCCACTCCCTATCCTGTCTTCCGTGTGTGTGTGTGTGTGTGTGTAAGCGGGAGGAGTATGCGGCTGATAAGTTTAAAATTCAGAAGCTATGAAAGTAACGGTTGGAGATAGCAAGAGGCGGACTGTGTGACTCTGAAGACAGTTGCAGACAGTGCTGATGAGACGAGTAGCCGTTGACTGCACCCCGTTTAGATTATGTTGAATGGACATGCCCCCACCCACCCACCCACATACGCGCACAGTAAAAGACTTCCCTCCTACTTAAACAGAGATACAAAAAAGGAAGAATCATCATCAGGAAGCATTCAAGATTACCATAAACCGTTCTGGCAATAATTCCACTCCCTGACGTTATGATTAAACGTTCAAGTTAACCCAGGAATGTTCAACGAAGAAAACGTAGTGGAGGGAATTATTGTTGTTTTCTCGGGGTCTGCGTTTAGTTAACCGTTCGAGGGAGTTGAAATTGTGAGGGATTGAAGGTCACCAGGCACTATCCACGCCATTTATAGTAATACTGTATTAGAAATTAAGGATATGTAAAGGGATTCAATACAGTATAATCTGCCAGTATTAAGAGAAGAACAGGGGTAGTTATACAGTTTCGAACATTACGTTCTGTTCTGAAGTGCTTTGTACGTATGAAACTTTTATTGTTGAATGATATCCCCTGTCTCGACACGATTTAGAGATAGAAAATAAGACTATGCAGTTGTCTGTAATAAAGTGCAATACTCAATACTCGTCTCACACTAATGTATCAAGGTGAAGGAGACGATACATTTCAAAGTATCTCATTCAATTACCTTTACACGATTTTCCACTCAACTTTGCAATACATTCACTACATTACATAACCATTCACTCAGCATTAACCCCTTCAGTACTGGGACACAATTTCATGTTTATTTTGCTTATTATTTATCGATTTTACACAGCTTCAGAAATTCATGTGGAGATTAAAATAGTACAGACTCTAGGAAACTATTCATCTTTATTAACATAACTTTTGTAGTACCACCACTACAACTACCACCACTACCATCACTACCACCACCACCACTACCACCACCACCACCACCATCACCATCACCATCACCATCACCATCACCACCACCACCACCAACACCACCACCACCACCACCACCAACAACAACAACAACAACAACAACAACCACAATAATAAAGAAAAAACAATAGAAAATAAGAACGGAAGAGGAGACAGAAGAAAACGAAAGTAAAAGAAAAAAAACAGGGGAAGGAGGAATTTAAACAGATAAACCCCCATACAACTCAACCCACCACAACACCAGCCCAGCACACACCCATACAACACACCACCACCACAACACCTCCTCAACACCCACACCCAGCACACCACCAGAGGACCCGGGGAGACGTGAGCTGTGGTCCTAATTCAAAGAGCGCGGGCGAGTGTGGGTTGAGCACATGCGCGGCATCCTCTGCTACCATTGGTGGATTTCGAATATGTGATGCCAGTCCGTGAGGAGACAACAAGAAGTCAGGCTGTGGTCCCCTGCCTCCCCTGGCGAGCTGTGTGACCAACTTCCACCTATAACATTGCACTGAGAGGCCGCACCCGTCACCATGGCCTCGGTGAGTATAGAGGAGGGCCTGCGGGAGGTACTCGTGGCTCCTTACCTGTAGAAACTCACCTGTATGGGCGTGTAAGGGAGTTTCTGAATGAGTGTTCTTCCCCTACCTTGCCTCGCTCCTTATACTTCTCCTTAAACCACTTCAGCCTTGCTTATTACACATGTACGCCTCTCGGTCTTGTTGATGTTGCAGTGTGTTGCAGGTTAGTCCATGAGGTTTTCAGGTGTGGTGTGTTGTGAGGTGGGGTGTGTTGCATTATAGCGGGGTTGATCGAAGTAGGGTCAGTTTGGGAATGACTGACCCTGGGTAATTAGCCTTGCTCCTCCCCCCCAACCTCCTGTCCCTGGCATTGATGGTTTGAAATAAGGGAGGGTATTGGGGTAGGGTGAGGAAGGCACTGCTACTGTTACCTTCATACCTACTACCATTATCACTGTAACCTCTTGACAGCATCACGAAGACAATAGGTTGAGTGGAAGGAATCTATAATCTTCCGTGCCATCTCTTCGGTGCGTCTTATCACTTATTTTGAAGCTTATGGTGTTAGTGATTTGTTATTCCCTGTGTGGTAAGGTGCTGATATACCTGTGTGTTGTAATAATGATTTTTGTGGTCAGATGAGTATGTAATAATTGTTTTAATTTTGTGTTAGTGTTAGCCAGGCACATAATTCTGCCCCATTTGGCATCATAGAGAACCAGTAGGTAAGGTTAGGTTTGATATTGCCTCCTGCTGACTTCCTGTGATCAGCTTTAGTGTGGCAGCTGGCCCACATTTTGCATACCTAATTACAGGAACATTAGATATAGTTTGAAATATTCTGTTTGTGATAGGTAAGGGTTGATGTGCGACTGGTTAAATCCATGAAGGTTAAGCTAAAGTCACAGGTGGATTTCTTGTGTATTTTTGCTGCAAGGTAAACTGTAGTTAGGTTAGGATGTGCATGGTTATGTTTGAATTGCAGACCAGCTTTACCTATATATATTCTGTAACCAAAGTAAGAGAGTGGCACTATTTATTATTATCCTTATCAACCATCTAGACTCCTTGCTTTGAAGGTCACATTACTTGGTTATGCATTTCAGTATATGCAGGGAAACATGTGTTACTCTAGCAGAATTACCCTTGCTCAGGTCAAATTTGGCTTCTTAAAGCATGGTTTATCAACTTTTAGTCTGTCGTTTATTTAGCGATACCATGAAAAATGGGTTACGCTTTACCTGGCGCCACTATCAAGAATTGGGTTACAGTGACGGATTTATCTGTATAGTGTAACAATTTTATGTTGGAGGTGATTAAGATGGGCCATGTCCCTATTGGGATCGAGAGGCAGCCCCCTTACCAAATTTTGTCATTTGGGGAGGTGAAAAATGAATGTAATATTTTACCTTGCCAGTTAATTGTTGTGGTTTTGTTAAGGATTTAATTTTATCAGGTGTTGGTGTGACAGTGGGATATGAAAAGGAACCTGTAGCAACTGCCCTGCTGAGTGACCACCAGAAGAGGGCAGGGAACTGATAGGTGTTTGTTGCATATCTTGAACTGTACATGAAAGGATGAATAACGGGAATAGGGAAATAATGACATGTGAGGAAATAAATTATAAGGTTATTGGGAAGATTGAAGGAAAAGACAGATATTTGTGTAGAGATTCTCGTAGAGGATTAGGGATTGAACATCCATTTTATTTGATAGGAGTGGCTATCTCTTGTAGGAGACATTGGAAGAATATATATGAAGGTTGTGATACTTGAGCGGCACAATGGTTGTGGTGTGTTAGTTTTGGATGGCTGGCATAAGACTATAGATAGGTGTCAATAGATAAATGGTATTACTTCCCTTCTGCCCATCATTGTCTATTTATGTGGCAAAACTAGAGTTGATGGATTAACTTGCAGCCGTCTTAATTATCAGTTACACAGCTAGCTTCCATGTCACTTGGTAAGGCAGCCACAGTGCAAGTAGCAGAATTCACTGACGCACTGCAGGAACTTGTATCTGATATCAATACTTTTCACACTTGACTCCATTGTTTGGCTCCCATTACACATACTAAATTAGATCAATATTGCACTGTTGCATTTGTCTGCCCAGTCTGTTCATATTATACACCATGCACACCACTACCCACACTAATAATTTGCTACATTCTGCACATTGTTTAGCACTTTGTTACACTGGCAGGCTTTATACATAACCTTTGTGCTAATTATATACATAGTCATACTTTAAACTTTCTTTATTGCATGAAACTACTTTGTATTCCAAGACTAAACAATCAGGATTAGGAATTGTTTGCACCTCTTCTCAGGACAGTACAGTCTTGAATCTCTGTCAGTGGTATCAGGTTAATATTATACAGATACCATAAGACAATCTCTCTCTCTCTCTCTCTCTCTCTCTCTCTCTCTCTCTCTCTCTCTCTCTCTCTCTCTCTCTCTCTCTCTCTCTCCCTTTGTTTATCACAGTTTTAAAAGTATCAAGTCTTTGTGGCAAATACCTCAACATATGACAAGTCAATAAATTAAGACATGAAGATAAAGAATTGCAAGACATGAGCTTGTCTTTGGCCATGAGTCATGAGGCCTTGACCTGGTGTGAGTGTTCTGTGCCAGCTTTAAAAGGGCTTCAGAATGACACAGAATCCATTCAAGTATGGTCATCAATGAAAACTTAATACCATTTTGTTAGCTGAGTGTACAGTGTCATTTGATTGTAATGGAGGCCCAGTTTTGTGTTGCATTTTATTTTGCATTGTGTGTTAACATTTATTTTTTATTTACTTTTCTTCAATAATGTCTTGCTTTTATTCATATTTATTCCATCCGGTTAGTGTTGAGAAACATGGGCCTAGTCATACATAATGTGAATTGATCTCAAGCGGTTAGACTTTCATTCCTTTGACATCTCATTAGAAAAATGTATTAAGTTGTTAGCCATTAATTTTCCTTATCAATATGTGCATTAGTTTTCATTCTATTCTCTACTTAAAAGATTGATGTGCTTATTGTACATAGTCACAGCAACATCATTCATTAAATTGACACACCTGCATTTCAGACGAGCAATGTGGAGAACCTGTCGCCACAAATCCTGCGAGGGGTGCTGAAGGAGGTGACAGAGCTGGTGAAGGGTCCGCCAGAGGGCATCAAGGTACACATGAATGACGAGGACATCACAGACATCCAGGCCACCATCACAGGTCCCGGTGAGTGCTGCGGCTGCTCCCACCACCACCACCATTACTTATGTTATTAATCCCTTTCAGTAATGGGTTGTAATTTCATATTTCTTCTGCTTATTGTTTGTTGATTTTGTATAGTTCCAGAAACTCATGTGGGTATTAAAATAGTACAGATTCTGGCATTAATCTTCGGACCTCCAAGGACCTTTCCTTATTTTAGCAAAATCATCTAATCACACCCAAAACTCATGATGAAAATGTGTTCCAGTACTAAAGGGGTTAATATCTATGTGTCTATGTATCTGTGTTTCAGACATATATAAGTTTAGTATGTAATGGTTAAGATATAATTGTGTTCTCAAGTAAAGTGCTGTTAATCAAAATCAAGTACAAAAGAGCAAATAAAAAAAGATATATGATTGATGATTACCTTCCTTTCTCCTCCAGCGGGCACTCCATATGCAGGAGGAATGTTCCGTGTCAAGTTAGCGCTTGGCAAGGACTTCCCCAGCGCTCCCCCAAAGGGATACTTCCTCACCAAAATCTTTCATCCTAACGTTGCCTCAAATGGAGAGATCTGTGTCAATACCCTCAAGAAGGATTGGAAGGCTGACCTCGGAATTAGGCATGTCCTCTTGGTAAGTCACTGAGACCATATTTGTGCTTAAATAAAGTTGTACTCAATTCACATACCTAAATATATTGATTATGTGGGCATATCTCGGAAATCTATCAATATCTGTGGAAATAACTCGTGTTAATTTTGATAAACACTGCTTTCCTCAGACATGTGAAGTGAATGAGCAAAAAAAAAATTTGGAGGACTTGAGCTTAAAGCTTAATGATATGTATTTGTTTATAGTGTGTGTGTGTTGTGGAGGCTTTTATATCATTTGAGGAGCTAGGGGATTTTCCTCAATATTTTTACCTCCACGTGCAACTCCTGCATATGAAGGAAGCTCTCATTTTGATTAACAGAAAGGTTATTCTTCATTGAAAGCTTAATTTCATATTGTTAACAACACCTGATATAGGATACTTAGCAGTTTTGCAATTAGTATCCAATTATTATTACCTCCTCTTTCTCCTCATTTGAATTGTGTTGATACTGAAATAATTTTTAACTTGCTCTTGTTCCAGGTTATAAAATGTTTGCTAATAGTGCCCAATGCTGAGTCAGCCTTGAATGAGGAGGCAGGGAAGCTGTTGCTGGAGGCCTATGATGATTATGCTGCCAGAGCAAAGATGATCACTGAAATCCATGCACAGGTCAGTTGTTATTGTTGATATCTTACTCTCTTCTTTCCTTCATATGATATGCCCTGCATTCTTTTCTTGTATGCCCTCATCTTGCTCTCCTCTACCCTTCCATGTGCTGTAGCATGCTTTCCTCTCATCTCATTGAAGGTCATCCTCCTGCATCCACTGCCTTTACCTAGCTCATTTATTAGTGTCTTAATTAAGGGTGTAAAATTTTGATGTACAGTAGTACCTCTTGATTTGAACACACTTTGACTTGAACACTTCCCAATCCGAACACATTTGGGGAACAAATTTTCACCTCCAGTCCAAATGTGGCCTCTCAATTTGAACACAAACACACATGGCAGCCAACGCCACCTTCCTGCCAGTCGGCGGAAGTATTTTTAAGGTTGTTTATAGGGGTTTTAAGGGTGTTTAAGGTTGTTTTTTAAGGTTTTTCATGTTTTTTGCTTGCTTTGAAAACCACCATTTTGGACCACTGGGACACTTGTAATGGGACGTTAGATTTCGATAGGTTAGGGGTGTTTTTTTGGCAGTTCTTAAGGTTTTCGAAGGTGCTTTTAGGGTTTTTAGAGGATGGTTTTGCATGTCCTACGTGCAAAGGGTAGTTAGCGTTAGGTTAGCTTACATTAGGTTACACACACACACACACACACAGATTTTCAAAGTTATGAGTTGTTATGCTGCTGTTCTGCAAGCTTGTAGGTGCTTGGTTAACTGGATGCACTGGTGGTGCTGAAAGCAGTGATTTGTTAAGTCAGCAAGTGGGTATAGAATACTAAAAAAGGAGAAATTTTGATGGTGTTAGAAGGCTTGTTGGTGGTGATGGAATTGTAGTATTTCATAGAATGTTCTTGCCAGTCCTCTTTTGCATCAATAAATACAAAAGTGTTATGTTAGTGCACACAGTGATCTTGTTGCATGCTACTCTTATAAGATTTTGTTGCTCATAGCAGTTATTTACATCTAACCTTATAACAAAGGACACAAGAATAATTTCCAAATCTTTAAAGAATTGAGAATTATCATCTTATAATCAGCTCAGAAGTTATTATTCTAGCTGAACCTGTTTTTGGATTAATGTATTAGGTTAGTAACTGACCTGACATTTCAATTATGTTGGATCTTCTAATTTTTCTTCTGTTACGGCTTTGTCAGTCTTTTAATAGGTGCTGTTGATAGCGAACCTGATTATTTTGCTCTGTGAAGGAGCTTTGTTTTCATCCTAATAGATGAAGTCATTGCCTAATAGTTAAGGTAACTGATTTGATTCCTTATTTACAGGGTCCAAAAGTGGCCAAAGGTGAGACCAGTGGTGAAGGGTCAAACCAGGATGGGCCCTTAGCAAAGAAGCATGCTTCTGATAAGAAAATATCGGCTGATCGGAAAAAGCTATTGAAAGATAAAAAGAGGACACTAAAGAGATTATGAGTGGTGTTAGTGAGTGCTATCTGTGCCACCTTGAAGTGCAAAATTTGTGTGGGTATCGTTCAATGATATCTCCTTTCCTCTCTTTCTCTCAGGCTGTTGTTTTGATTCTCAGATGTTTTATGGCTTGTATGTATAAGTGATCGGCCCAAAATTGACTCTCCTTTCCATAGTGAACTCCAGACGTTGCTCTTCAATAGTCTTATTTTTTACAGTCATGGGCGTTTCCCAAAGTGATTTTGTAATGTGGATGAATTATTTTAGTATGGATGTTTTCATGCCTTGTAATTAAAGCATCTGGAGGTTTAGGGTCATGTCATGGACGGATATAAGCAATGAAATTGCTTTTTAAGATATTTCATAATTTTATACCTGTAAAACGAAAGTACACTAGACAGACTAAAATTAACTAGTAGCATGTATTAGTACATCTATATATCTGATATTCAGATTGATGTCATGTGAACAGTACTAACTATAAAGCGAGTCTTTCTGTAGGGTAAGATTTTAAGTGAGGATTCGTGTCCAACCTTTGGTTCCTGAGTCAGACTGCACTGTCAGAATATATTTTGTGGCACGGCTGATGCAATATTGGAATTATGTATTAGTGATTATTTTATTATTTAAAGAGAGAAGTTAGATCTTTTCAGAGAAGTAACAATTTAAGTCTATGCTTTCAAGTTTTGCTTAGAATGTTTGGTACAAGACTGCAATAACCTTAAAATACTTTTCTGCCCTTGGCAGATATTAATATTTTGACATAATTAACATACTCTGCCTTTAAAACTTCAGAATACATGTATTCTATAGTTTATTGATGGAAAATATCAATAATTAAAGTGTCCTAATCCAGTCAGGCCTTTTGAATGTATAAAAGTTGTAAAAATGACCAAGTATTGTACATTAAAACTAGGTAATGATTTCATAAACATGGAGAATACTTTGATGTAAAGAACACACAAGATTCTTACCACAGGTATTACACTTTACCCCATCTGCTTACAGTAAGTATTGAGGCAACCTTTCAAACCTGACCTAACACTTAAATTTTTATATCTGCTCAGGAGTGTTGTAATAATTTATTTAAAAGATTAGTGGATAAATCTTTACACCGAAAAGTATGAAAGTTTGTGTTCAGTATTTTCCCCATTGGTCATAATGAAAAGTTGTTATTGTAGGTATGCCTGGTGGGCAGCTAGGGAGTAATGATTGTGTCTAGGAAGCTCAAATTGAGCTTAATGGATATAGATTTACTTTTAGTGTTGATCTCTTCTGGGAAAGATAGTAATAAACAAATGATGAACTTTAAAGGGACCACACTACTGCTTTGTGCTTGTGTCTGTAGTCGTTGGTACATGAACACATGTATTACACACCACAGGAGGAGGAGGTGGCTTGTATTTGTGACTCTTCAGTTCCACATTAATACAAGATTACATTAACACAAGAAATTTTTGTTGCTAGAGTCTTAATACATGAAACATTACACTGTAATGCATCATTTAGAAACTTTTGAGCTTGGTGTATTGCATTGTTTTTTCAAGTTCACAATTTTCTCCTGATGAATATGAAGTACACTGATATTAACATCATCACTGCAGATAGGAACTTTTCAGTTTATGTAAGGTGTCTCATGAAAGCATCACTAGTGTTGTATGCATTAATTGAGTAGATTTTGAAGACCCTCCAAATTCTTCACCTTGATAATAAAAGGAGAATATTCCCTTCACGTTTTCACCACCTTTGGAATCTGCACACCTCCCAGCACTGCCAAGTTACTGTGAACACAAGAGTAAGCCAAACACAGCTGGGCTATTGGTGTGAGTTGCCATCAACATGTAAACATTTTCCTTTAAGCTTGCTTGTCTAGTGCAGTAGATTTTATAGATAAAGGCTCATTGCACTAAGTCACTTGTTGCTGCCACTCATGATTTAGTAATACTGTATCTGTGGCAAAGAGAAAGTGAGAGTAGTAATAAATAGTGTTTATGGAAGGATTCTTATACCTACTAGGCCTTCTGCCCTCTCATTCACTGATTCAAGTACGTATCTGCAATTTTGTTAGAAGATATTTCATTGTTTAGTTTTCTATACCGAAGTCCAGATAATATATATATATATATATATATAGTATATATATTTTATGTATTGAAAAAGACAGATTGCTATTTGGTAATGGGGACGTCTTACTCAAGCATTGCTAAAGCAATATAATTTTCAGTTTCACATTTCGTTAAGCCTTTTGTTAACACTCCATTGACCTGACAAACTACCGAGGAGATTGTCATTTGCCTGTTTGAGAGTCCTTGTTCTGCTATAGGTATGATGCCTTAAAGAACATAGCCTCTGTCACTACCAGGGTTATGTCAGGCTCAGCCCCAGGGGAAACTCACACCCCCAGAGCCTCGTCTGCAGTCCACCTTTGTGTAACCCGAGAATCATGTTTTCCAGTCTGTCACGCTGACATTAATAGGATTTCTACTAGAATTATTGGCCATTTTATTTTTCTAAGTTTACAAGCCATCTGTAGTCCTAATCTTTTACTGTCAAATAAATTAGTAATTAATAAATATATTTATATCTATGTACTCTCTTGTTCACTTACCTCGTGTATAATTATAAAACATTACAATATGGTGAGGAAGACATTTAATATATAAACATTTGAGTTATGTCATTAGAAAGATGTAAGAAGTGGTCTTGAGTGTAAATTTACAGAGAAAGAATTAAAGTATGTTTAGAAATGATAGGGAGATTGTATTTATGAATTTGAAAAGTGTAATTTTGATTCTTTGTGGGAATTCTTTTTGATATGTAGTATACAGGGTAATGAGTTGAGTGAGTTGCTCCTGAGGACAGGATGCATTGGAGAGGCAGACAAGTAATGAAATTCACATTTTAAATTTCTTTTTTTATTATCTTTGATTGAAATTGATTTTGTGTTCCTAAATAAGCATCATTCAGTACAAATTTTACTAAAGATTTCCAGGTTTTTGTATAAATTCAGTCTGTAATCTATATAGGGTTGTAATATGCTCAAGACAACACAGTACCAAACACAAGCACCTGAAGGTAAGGGAGTACAAACAGTTCAGCAGAAACAAGTACAAAGTGAGGAAGTTAGTTTTCATTGCTGTACTGGGATCTCTAAGCAACAAAGTTTTACAAAATATTGAATGACTTAACAGCACAACTCCTCCACTTTACTTTCCCTGAGGAGAAGATATGTACAAACATTCATCCATCCTTACACACATTGAGTACAAAGTTGTAGAAAATAGTAATAATGGATCACACCCATTTTCTTTTCTAGGATTCCCAATCAGGTCCTGTGAGCTGAGTTAAAGGAGCTGCCATTCCCCTCTGGCCTGTGAGCAGGTCAACGTGGAGAAAGGTTAGTAATATTCTGGATCAACTCAGGCACTAGGAGTGAGGCAACTCATGATTGTGTGTCGCTTGTTGGCAAGTGTTGGGTTATCATGATATGGGTCAGCTGGCCATTGCTTCATTATTCTGGTCAACTGTAGATGGTCCATTTATTTTGTTGATGTTGCACTTCACAGCAATGCTGCTGTATAACTGTGATTAATACAGGAGAGACATGGTGAGCTGAAGTGATCCTCTGATTGCAGTGACCAATGAGGACCCACTCAGTGATATGCCACCTTCCTGCTTACCATGGTGGGACAGTATGAATGTGGCTGGATGTTGCATACTGTCTTTGTGCTTCCACCTGCATTGACCCTAAAATTAGATAATAGCAGTGGAGGCAATTCAGTCATGGTTAAATATGCCAGTCAGGAATCTTTAGTAGGGCATGAAGGGGGTTGCCAGCCTACCACTGGCTGCCTGAAGCTATGGTGTGTCTGAACTTGTCCACCGTTGACTCGTACACCTTGAGGTCCTCTTGACGCATGCGGAGGAGGAGGTCAATGTGTTGCCTGAGAAGCTCAATCTCTTCCCGAGCCATGTCCACTCTGTTGGAAAAAGAATAACATGCAATATCAGTGAATCTACGTTAAAGCAAAAGCTGTTACTGAAGAATGACTGCATGGTTAAATGTTTGTAAATAATGATATTTATTTACAAACATTTTGAAATGAATCCATGAATAATGAAAAGGAAAAATGGCTGGACCCTGAGTGCTCTACTCAGCCACATGGTGTGGCCGAATCGAGCAAGACCTCACGCCATCCAACACTCACTTGTTCCTGAGGAGGTTCTCTGACGTGGCATCCGTCCAGGCCATGAAGGATGGTGCGGGTCTCCTACCGCTGCTATCAATGGCCCTCCTGCTGCCTCTGCACCCTGTAGTGCCACAAAGACAAGCAGAAGTTAGTTGTGAAAGTGATATGTGCGTCTGTATTAGGTCTTTTTAGACTTTCCACTTCAATCGCACTTCATGATGATGGGAGAAATTTGGTGCTGCCATAGTCAAGGGTCTGGTCCATAAAACTCAAACAGTTAGATGAATTTCAGAAGCCTAGTTTCCTAAGAATGATCTCAACACATCAGTGGCTTTACTTATGTTAACGCGGTAGTTGGTTATCGATTTACATGAGGACTCATGAGGTTAATCAAATTCATTGTTTCTAATGGAGAGATTAAATCTTGAGTGAAAGCTATATCGCAGGTGAGGTTGGATATTGGAGACAAACCACCCACCTGTCTCGAGCCCCTGCCGCTCCAAACGCCTCTCCATGCTGGCCGTCCTCTGCCGCTCCTCCCGCAGCCTCGCCTCCACCTCCAGCACTCTTCCACTCAACTCCGTCAATCTGCACATTTGGAAACACCCGGGTTCAATTGACATGCTCATGCAATGTCTAATGTCAGGTTTCATCACTATAACAAATGTATTTTAGCGTACACAGACCGTGGTGGCTATAGGAGACAAGCAATATAAAACTAGTCATTCAGTATTCTTGAAATTAGTAGTAATGAGTCCTACCTGGTATTAAGAAGATGCACGAGCTGCCTTAGTTTGTCCACCTCCACATGGGCTGCCTGGGAGAGGGCCTGGTACACGCAACCGCCGCCGCCGCCACCACCAGCAGACACCCCGGCAGAGCAGCCTCGCCGCCATGCTTCCTCACACGCCTCCTCGGACTCGCAGGTGTCTTGGCGATGCTAAAACCAGGAACAGCCATGAATACTCCAGACCTATTATTATAATGTCTGGAAATTTTTTGATGGTGCACTTCAGCATTGATTAATGCTGCGTCATTGTGTTTCAGCTCATCAACCACCCTGATTCCTGAACATAATGAGGCTGACGGCGATAATAATGATGAAATGGAGTGCACAAGAAATGAAAACAATATTGCGTTTTAGGATAGGCTAGCCAAGAAGAGAATGGAGAAAAGATTTGAAAAATACACAAAATGGTCCAAAGAAAGGGTTAAGAGTGTTGTGAGTGTTCCCTGCCACTCATACTTCATGCGGGTCTCACCTGGTCCCTGCGGTTGTCCCTGACGGAGTGGCGGTAGAAGTTGCCTCTTTGGGATCTTCGCAGTGTGTCGACGCTTCCCACGGACCGCCGAGCTGGGGAACCGTCCAGACTGCTGCGGGAGGGAGTGGAGAGCAGTGGTCAGTGGTGGCGTGCAACACACGCATACATGCACACTACTGGCAATTATTCACAATGAAATGATTGCTGCTGCCTTTATGAATTTACAGCACCACGAGGCAACTGAATGCGTTCGTGAAGAAGAGAAGGCTGTTACTAACGATCTTGAAATACAGCTTTAGTAGCAGTGAACAAGTGTGTGTGCGTGTGTGTGTATGTGTGTGGGGGGGGGGGGGTGAATATAATACTATAATACCTGCTATCGCGTCATGCACTTGAGCTGTTTAGGGAAATTATATATTAATCGTGGCCCTCGAGGGACGTGGCGGTGTTGATGGATACATTGTTGGCGTGTTCGGTAACCCTTATAGATTCTAACCTCTGCGACTTTTTATTCTTTTTCTGTCGTTTGTTACCCAAGACCAATTCTACTCTTACGTAAAAAAAATCTGCAGCTCCCATTTCCACTACTTTATTTTCCCTGGAATGTAAGGCTACTATTCAGTTTGAAACACTTCACTCTCTCATCACAATTGTTTTCAAAGGGTACAGAGATGACCAGTTATTCTCAATCACTAGAACCTTAAAAAGAAAAAAAAATCCTTAAAACTCATGTAACTTCAAAGAGGTAATTTTGAAAGTAGTGACGGTGCGGACAGGAGTGTTTCAGAATGTGGGCATGTTATCTCTCATTACAAAACCCGGAAGCACGGACTTCTTGACATGTTAGAGGACTTAAGATCAAAAGACAACTAAACAAAGGAAAGGAGGTGTGGCATGTTAGTCGATTCCTGAGCGTGACTGTCACTGTAACTATTTGACTGTCCAAAGGTCACAGCAGCTTGAAGGAAATGAGTATCAATGGCTCTACTGCCGCTGCTGATAAGTGAATGGACATCACGATGGATGTGTATGAATATTATACGTATTTGTTGTAAGGCTGGTCAATACAGCATAACACACACACACACACACACACACACACACACACACACATACACACACACACACACGATGATTATCTAGGTACACATTGACCAATGTATCAATTATTACTCATGCGAGCTCATATTTGTTTGTTCAATTTAATGCAGCTTTTTAATTTCAGTTTTAATTGTTAAAGTAATCCATTCACACACTTGTTCATTTACTTAATGTGTGTGTGTGTGTGTGTGTGTGTGTGTGTGTGTGTGTGTGTGTGTGTGTGTAGAGAGAGAGAGAGAGAGTCACACGTACTTCTCCCGCAGCATGAGGTCCACAGGTTCCAGCGTCAGTATTTCTTCAATCTTGAGTTCCATCTCGCTGATCTTGGTGGACAGAACTCCCACGGTGGGGCTGGGCAGCGGGGCGGCGGCTGGGGTGCGAGCCATCTTTGGGGACTCACTGCCGCTCTCTGTGTTTAGGTTCTCGTTGTTTTCTGTGTCCCTGAAGAAGGAGAATGAACTCTTTCGGTGTGACTTCGGTTCCTTCCTGTGCTTGGAGGCTGAGGATCGCAGCGGCTTGAGTGCCCAGTGGCGTCTCTCTTTGAGTGGGAGGTCCCCGCTGGACTTAATGTACTCGTCGTCCTGTGCTCGGGTGGGACTCTGCCTTGGTGTCTTGTTGTTGTTGATGTAATCCCGGGAGTTGGAGCAACTTCTATGCAGCTTAAGGCGCGGCTGACTGGTGAGGGAACCACCTGCCGCGGAATCTGACTTAGCGCGGGAGTGTTGATAGGGAAGACTCCTCGCGCGGTCCTTCTCGTCCCCGTGGCCTGGCTCCTGAGTCATGTCAGAGTCCCACGTGAAGACCGCTTTGGGACTCCTGCCTCTGCCAGCTGGTCCTCCAGACAGATGGGGTCTGCCCCCTGTGTCCCCTGCGAGGCCCCGTACACCACTCTTGGGCGTGGCCAGGAGGGGGCTTTGGGCGCAGGACAGCAAGTAGTTCTCTTCCTGAGGGCAGAGAAAAATGTTGTAAAGTGTTGTGTTTGTACATGTCCCTCACTCCATCCCAGGTATGACGCTCCAGCTGACAGGCGCCTCTCCACTTGTCAGTCCACACAACTCACCACAGCCAACACTTCCCATTTTGGCAGAAACACTGTGTGACCACCAGAGAATAAGAGTTCAACGGCCACAACATTATAAATATGCAGTTGGGTCCACACAACAAGCACTTCAATGCCCGCAGTATGTGCCTCTTCTGCACTCCACTGATAGCGTGGAAATCGGCAGCTGACTTAATAATTGAAATCGAGAAGCTGAATCGTGTTTCTAGTGACTACTAGTGGCGTGGGAGCCGATACAGTCTTCACTGTGATATGCAATGCAAGTCATGAAAACCCACCATGGCTCGCCGCCCCGCACTGGGCTGAATTGGCTGTCCGGGCCTGGCCTACCCGGCGGCTGAATTATGCAGTGCCTCGAGGCAGCGTATTAAGGGGCGCCCTAGCGGATCGATAGTGAAGCTTGAAGGAGTGTGTTGGTAGGCCACCGGTGCCCCACAAGGCCTGATAGAGTTTAAAGTGTTGGTAGTGCCGCCAGCTCCAGCCAGGCACCACCATTACTTTAAGCAATAAAAAAAGATTGTACACAATATTAGTATGAGTTATGAATGTGAGTGAGCACAGGTATTGTCCACGGCCAGTGTGTGTGTGTGTGTGTGTGTGTGTGTGTGTGTGTGTGTGCGTGCGTGTGTGCGTGCGTGCGTGTGTGCGCGCGCGCGTGAGAGTGTGTGTGACAAGTAATTAGCTCTGATGAGTGCGTCATCACGGGCGCTCACCTTGAGGGCCTGCACCAGCTGGGCGTAGTGCTGACACAGGATGGCCAGCGTGGCCACGTCAGAGCTGCGGTGACTATCGCCGCCCCTGCGCCTGGCCGCCGCCGCCACCTTGGGCCGTCCCTTGGTGGTGGAGGCCACGATGTCTGGGGCCTCGGGGGTCCTGGTGGGCTCAGAGGCTGAGGAGGAGGACGAGCGCTCCATCTTGACTACCTGGGACAGCACCTCGGCAATGGATCTTTTGCTCGCCACTTCCGGGATCTTGATCTCCTCTGTCATGTCCATGTCACACGGGGAGTCCACGCCACTCTCAGGGGACACGAGGGTGCAGTCCTTCCCTTCCTTCAAGCCGAGGTCCACCTTCCCCTCCCCACTGGTGGTGCGGGGGAGCTGCGTGCCGCTCTGCACCTCGTGGTTCACTGTCACTGTCTCGTTGGCGTTCATGGCATCCTCCGCAGTGACATTGTTGTTGAGGTTGTTGTTGTTATTGTTGTTGTTGTTATTCTGTTCTTCCTCCACCGTCGGAGAATCACTGTCGCTCTGTAAAGTACAAGAACGTTTCAAGTTACTGATCTGACCTTGCAGTGTGTGTGTGTGTGTGTGTGTGTGTGTGTGTGTGTGTGTGTGTGTATGTGTGTGTGTGTAAATACAGTAACTCCTCCGAACCCTACTTACACTGTATCCCTTCCACAGCGCACTCTGTCACGAACGGCAGCACGAGTAACATGCTAAACATCACTTTTTTATGTCGGAATGTGATATATTGAGCAGAGATATTACGCGGGAATGTGCCTTTGCGTGTTGGCTGGCTGGGAAGGGTGAGGGTGCAATGGAAGCTGCCTTGCTGTGACAGACGGGCACGCAAAGGAAGAAGGGAGACTATGGCATAAGGAAAGGGAGAGTGTGATGGTCATGGCGGATATAGAGTAGCAAAGGCAGTGAGGGAGGGACGAAGGGAAGGCTGAGAACAGTTATGATTGATAGTGAGGAAGAAGGAAAGAAAGGGGAGGAAAGGTATCTGGGGAGATGTCAGCAAGAAAGAGATCAGAAATTAAAGAGGGAGGAGGAGAAGGGAAAGTGCCTGGGAGGTTATAAATAGAAATAAAAAAAATGAGGAAAGGAAACGAAAAAAAAAAGGGTATCGAGGACGGACCAAGAAAGGAGAACATCATAAAGAAAAGGTGGAGAAGAAAGAGGAAGAGGAGGAGGAAAAAAAATAAGAGGAGGAAAAGTGATTTGTGATATATTGACGAGAGAGAGAGAGAGAGAGAGAGAGAGAGAGAGAGAGAGAGAGAGAGAGAGAGAGAGAGAGAGAGAGAGAGAGAGAGAGAGAGAAAGTCCTAGAGGCGAGGCGACATTTTAGACCGAGAACTTAAGGCAGCAGAGGCAGGCGGATGAAGTGAGATTGGGCGTGGGCGTGTGAGGAAGAGAAGGAGGAGGAGGAAAGGGGAGAGGAAGGTGTTATAGGCGTGAGAGTGGAAATTAATGGAGACTCGGATCAAAGGGAAAGCAATAAAAGAGCGTGGCATTGAGCAGAAGAGCACCAATCTGATTTCAAACTTCATGGCTATACACTCAAGTCAAGTAAGAAAAACACGGCAACACTTGAAGTGAAACGCGCGGACAAAAGTGTTGGGAATGGATGCAAGAGAGAGAGAGAGAGAGGGGGGGGGTAAAAATAGTGAAAATCAAATCAACCAACATTCTTAACTCATTCCAAAACATCAACAAAGGAACAAAAGATAAAAGAGAGATACAAAATAGAAAACGAAAGCGTGAAATACCAACAGGGAAGGAGTGAGTTAAGAGTTTAAGAAGCGAACATCAAGGATTCTTTCCATGCACGCGGCTTAAGTGTAATACTAGCAGAGGGAGAGAGAGAGAGAGGGGGGGGGAGGGGGGAGTGCGTAAGCCTGGCATCACCTCATTAATATAAATTCTGCCTTCAAGTGGAAATATCGACCGTGCGAGTGACTAATCCAATGTTTACCAATTCATGACGACTCGAGTGGGCTGGAGTGAAAGAGGGAGAGGGAAAGGGAGAGAGGGAGAGGTACACAAGACGCCACGTAAACCAGTCAGGCAGACACGCCCTCTTTCCTCCTTTCCCTCCTTTCCTCCTCTTCATGTCATTCCTTCCCTCCATCCTCCCTCCGTTCCGAGCCACTCCCATCATCCTATCATTTCCTTTCCTTCTTTCCTTCGCTCCTTCGACCCTCACGCCCTCCCACCCTTCCCCAATGCCCTTCCTCTTCCCATCTTTTACACTTTCGCTTCCTCCACTCATCCCTTCCTCCTCCTCCTCCTTCTCCTAACCTTTTCAGCAAACAGTCTCGTAAGGGCCAGTAGGCTTGCTGCTGTTTGTTTTTCCTTTGTATTCCTTTGTATTACTCTCCTCCTTCTCCCTCTCCTCCATCAATCCTTTCCATTGTTTTCTTCCGTTTTCTTTTGTTGTTTTCTCTCCACTTGTCAATACCTCATCACACATCTTGCCTCCTCCTCCTTCTCCTTCTCCTCCTTCTCCTCCTCCTCCTCCTCTTCGTTCCTGATACATCTGTAAAGGTAAATCTTTTCTTATTCTTTCCTCCTCCTCTTCTTCTTCTTCTTCTTCCTCAATAAAGGTGAATCTTTTCTTATTCTTTCCCTCTCCTCCTCCTCCTCCTCATCCTCATCCTCCTCGTCCTCGTTGTCCTCCTCTTCTTCCTCCGCCTCATTTTTCTTTCCATCCTTTCTCTTGCTGTTCATTATTACTTTTCTTCTATCTTCCCATTTCTCTTATTCCTTCTTTTCTTTTTTCTCTCCCTCCCTCCTGCAACTTCTTACGACTTTCCTTCAGTCCTCCTTCGCTATTCACTTCACGTTCCCATTGCTCTCCTTCTTCCAAACCCTGAGGAGCAAATACCCTGCTCTTCCCCCCACCCCCTCTTCTTCCTCCTCCTCTCCTTCTTTTTTTTCTTATTCTTCCTCCTCTTCCTTCTCTTCCTGGTGCCTTCGTGCCTCACCATCAAAGCCTCCTAAGCCACATCGCTGCCGTGGTCTTGTTTCTCGTCTAATGGAAGTTTCCCTCACGCCGACGAGGGATACAGATTGGTATACATTGAAAAAGTTTACCCCATTGCTTGCCTTTCGAGTCAACTGCCCGCCCTTTATCTGTTTGTGTTTACTCTCTCTCTCTCTCTCTCTCTCTCTCTCTCTCTCTCTCTCTCTCTCTCTCTCTCTCTCTCTCTGCATTGTTCTAACGTTTCGGATTTCGCTAAAAATGGATCTGGAAATCAAGGAAACACGACACGACACGACGCGACACGACACACACACACACACACACACACACACACACACACACACACACACACTTTGAACCTTCACATCTCACGCACGCACATCTCACATCGCTCGATACTCAGTCTTCGTGATTGTATACACACACACACACACACACACACACACACACAAACACACACACACTTTCCGTTAAATTTTTCGTTCCGTCCTTCTCTAAAATATGTAAACTAGCGATAATATTTAATTTACTTCGATACTAATAAGAGATAAGTAATATAAATGAATTAATACGAGTTAATAACACTTTTATACATTCATATGCCTTCCGCCGCTCTCGCACCATTTTCATTCTCCCATTATTTCATGGTATTATTGGTCCATCACTGTGTTAGATAAAGGTAGAGGTTGTTTCACTTGAAGGAGGATGCTGCAGGCTGACCGAACAGGCAGGTTAGAGAATGGTCGAATTTAACTCATGTTCAGAAACCGTCACTAATTCTAAAAGGCTTGAACTGTTTCACCACGATACGAGACAATTATTATTAGTATCATTAGCATTTGCGAGAAAGGAATGCGTAAAAAAGAGTAGATTTTGCATCTTCTACCCAGTTTAAAGACTTTAGGTTATTAATTTATGAAGGATAAATGGAACTATTGGCAGTGAAAAGATTAAATCAAATGACACGGGTTTCTGAGGGTATTTTTACGGTTGTAGTGAGAGATTAACAAGGTTTCTGCATAATGAAAAGGGAAAAACACCGTTGAGAACCCGGCTAATTATCTCTGCTGCCCTTGAAAGCAGTCGTGATGAGAGAGCAAAGCCTTTCTCACCACGGAACAAAGATGGGGGTGATCCAGAGGCAATCCGTAACGAGAGAAGCCAAAATAAGTTGCCTGGTTGGCTTGGCTTTTATGAGGACAAAGGGTCATTGATCTGGTTTGTAGGGGAATAGATCTTAATTCTCTTCTTTTAATTATGTCTCTTTCTTATTCTCCTTTTCTTTTCCTATTCTCTCCATTGTTTTCTGTTTTAATTCTTTATATATATACCACACTATGTTTTCGTTTTTCTTGTCCTTCCCATTTCTTTCTTTTTAATCGTGCATCTTTCACTTCACCATTGTTTTCTGTTTTGATTAAATATATCACTCATACGAGACTAAGCTTCACGAGGCCTCGATACACACGAGTCAAGGGAAGGGAGCAGTGGTTCTCAGCGTAATGTGGGCCTGATGAAAGGTACACAACGTTAAAGAAATCAACAGCTATTTTAACCCACTAAAAAGCACAAATTTAAGAACATGCGTATCAAGGAAAATGAATTGGCGTACTTTGGTGATAGTTACGGCGCACCTTTTTGGGATTCACCGGTAGAAACAAGACACGATCTGCTTCATTAGTTGATGGTCGTTAAATGTAGTGAGACGTGCGCCACCAGAGGGCAGTGCAGTCGACAAAGAGAGGATCAGGACCGTCATTTGAGGAGTGGAGTACGTTGGTGAGTTTCAGGGAATTGCTCTTCTTGTACTACTTCTACTAATACTGCTACTGCTACTACTACTACTACTACTACTACTACTACTACTACTACTACTACTACGAAGACGATTACTTCAACGAAAACTACTTGCTATAATATTTCCTCTATTTCCTCCTCCTCCTCCTCCTCCTTCTCTCCGTCCTTGGCTCACCGGCGTCTGGGCGTGGACGTGGGTGGTGCCTGACGAACAATTGTCACACTTTCTGCAGTAGCTCCTGGTCCCCGTTGTGGGTGACGGCTCCTGGTGAGGAAGGTTAGTAGTAGTAGTAGTAGTGGTGGTAGTGGTAGTGAAATAAGTAGTAGCAGTGGTTGTTCTCTCTCTCTCTCTCTCTCTCTCTCTCTCTCTCTCTCTCTCTCTCTCTCTCTCTCTCTCTCTCTCTCTCTCTCTCTCTCTCTCTCTCCCAAAACAATTACATCTTTTCACTAATTAATTAAAAGCGTTCATAAATGCTTTAAATACAACACGAAATCAAATTACCAAAATTAATTATGCAATACATAATTAGGGAATGACACTACGTATATTGTTACTAATAGATTTTTGTTTTGCTTTGGTTTATGGAGCCTTTAACTTACATCCCTTGCGATAATGAATAATTGAATACCTTTCCACTTCCCACAACAAACGGTTGGATTCTGCGTTACAATTATAGTTATTATTATCGTACATAAATAGATATCCACGTTCCTTGGTGTCACAGAAAGCTCACGTATATATATAAACATTTTTTTTTCTTCTTCGAGGATTAAGATAACTTGCAACTGCCTGATAGTTATGAGATGTTACGTGTTTGATAGGATTACCTGTTACGTAAAGGCGGAACACACACACACACACACACACACACACACACACACACACACACACACACACACACACACACACACACATTTGTTTCTCAGTACGATTCTATAACTGTAGTGTAAATTCCCCTATTCTGAAAACTAGGACTTTTAATTTGTACTTTTAAAGTTCTTGCATACTTATAAAAGAAAACGTCACGTTTACGAGAAACATTGACGTTAACCCATTCTCAAAGCTGAATAATCATTGGCATGTATACTTTGCTAATATCAGTACTGCTTATGTTTACTGTTCCGTCTAACCAGCTAGTTTTTTTTTTTATACTAGAATGTACTAATGGCTACTAAGAACACTTACTTTTCATAATTTTCTAAATATAACAGAACTATGAGCCAGTTTTCTTATCTACTGATACTGGGCCGGTACTCCTTCGTCCATGTTTTAATTATGTTGTTACAACGTAAGGATGTACAGTCGTGGCTAGTCAGGTAACGTGCTACACTCTTCCCCATTATCTTAAACATTTTCTTTCAGTCTTGTTTCCTGATCAGCTGACAGTCTCCTCGTAAAACTTTTCAATACAGGGATTTTATAGATAAGATTGTCAAACACTGAAAAAAAGCACACAAAACTAAGCGTGAATGTTAGAGGTTGATTTATGAACACGACTGTGCTAATATAATGACAAGAAACTGCCTTACCTCATTCTCTAGGCCTAAAGAACTGTCCGGGCTGGATAAGTCGTCGTTCATTGGTGACAGGTCTGAAGGCTTCATCTGAGGGTGTAAATAAGAAACATGTGGTCAGGTGTCACCCTCTGTTAGCTCGGCGAGGGGACTACCAGGCGTATACCAACACCTACACCGGCACCTCTGTACTGGAGTCTAGAGGCACCGCTCGCGTACCACCCTCACTCCGCTCTGTGGCACTACTGGCTCTCGCGCCTCCACGGTGCCTCGTTTTATTCCTCTCTCCCTTCATCTTTTGACCTTACTCTTACTTCCTTTGTACTCATAGCAATTGGCTGGTTACTCAATACTAGATAATCTATTGTGCGTTGATATACGTCATTCGTTGTTGTATTTCTTTTGTTCGTGTATTGGGTATTTGCTTTTCGTCTTTCGTGTAGTTATTAGGAGGTCGTAACTCAATCCATGTTCTTTTGAATTGGTTTTCTTTAATTTTCTTCTTCATATATGATGTTATCATTTTACCATTCCTTGTTTATCAAACATTTTATTCTTGCCTTTACGCTTCGGCTAGAAGCAAGTGCGGCCTATGTATTTATCCGTTTATTGCCGAGTTTCTGAACGCCCTCACTTTCGATATCTATTCACATTGATCCCAAAATAATGTCATAACATTCACTTCATTTCTTATTCAGTATTATATCCTTATCTTAATTTTCTGAGCCGTATCGAGCGTCTGCGTCTCCATAGCGACGCTGCGCAGGTGTTCGGGGCGGGGCAGGCTGGGCCGCACAACAGCTGATCGCCAAAACATTGCACGCCGCCGACAGCAATGCCGTCTGTCCTGCTCACTGACTCCATATCCGTAGAGCTGGGAGGTGAGTGGGCTTGTGGTGGTGTGTGCGTGTTTGTTGCGTGTGTGTTGCTGGTGTAGGTGAGGGTGTGGTGTGGTGGTGTTACTGTGTTGTGATGCTGCTGAGTGTATGTCAGTGTGGGGTTGTGTTTGTCTGCTCGGCTCTATGAGTGTGTGGGGTGGCGGGGTGTTGCTGGTTTGTTTAAGAATGTTGGGGAAGGTCAAGTTAAATCAATAGCAGCAGGAAGCACAATATTCGTAATAGGCACGGTTTTAACAAAGGAGCAGGCGCCGGGGGTTGCCTCAGTGTGGTGTTTGATATCTTAGATTTTGATATTTCTTGAGACTTCATGCTGCAGCATGTGCCAGTAGTACAAAGCAACAGATGTTAACAAGCGAACCAATACTGTAAGAAAATAATTCTGGAGATATTAGGAAAGTGAAGAACTGAAGGTACAGTGGTGAATTTGCAGTTTCCCATAATAAAGGCAAAATGTATATGCTTTATGGGTTTTGTTCTATTTTGTTGGGAATCAACAGATTCTAGCCATTTTTTTCCCAGGATAAATAAAGTTTGAGCTGGATGACCCTGTCGCATAACAGTTAACAGGATATTTTCAAATTTAACAAAGCTTTCATTAGTAAGATCCACATGTGTAGTTTACGTTACCTTGGTGGCCAGATGTTGCTCGTTGAGATTTTGTTCTGGTGGTGCCCTCGTCTCATTCATCCAGTACATCCAGGACGTCCACAAGCTGCAGCTCCTATCTGTTGGCTGCATTCAAATTCATGTTGTTGGTTGGTGAAGCCGTGGCTCAAATGGTATTGGCTGACACTCACTTCCAAGCGGTGCATCTGCTTGCCGGGAAGTGACTGGCCCGAGCAATATATAGGACTTGGATTTTAATGCCAATAATGTGAGCTTATCAGCAACATGATGTAAGAAAAGTATGATTGTCATAGTAGTTTTTTCAATTTTTCTCTAGATCTCTAGTTATGGGAAACTGCATATTCACCAATAAAGTTATTTGATTCTTTGAACCAAAACAATGATTCATATTTTCACAATCAGCACATCGTGGTGGCACTAAGTGAATCTTCATTATACATATACTTGGTAGTATTTTTTTAGACAGCTCTTACTTAGATTGTTAGATAGATTAAACTTACAAGAAATTGCCTTTTGATGTAACCTCAAAGAGAAATTTCAATGTGTAATGAGTCATGGCTTCATGGATTAAATATGAGGTGCTTTATGAAGGAGAAAAGTGGATTTTATCAACACTACAGAATGTTTTGCTTGATGTGTTACACAGATCAATACTTTTGCCTATTGCAGTGTAATAATTTTTCTATGAATTGTATAGAAATATGAAAATTGTTCTTTAGGCCATATAGTATCCCACATCTTTGTGGGAAGTTGTCACTCGCCAAAGTCGACATTATTTTTTTTCCTGTGTTGTGCCACTTTGCCCATTGCACGTTAAGTTGTGTGTTTGTGTGTGTGTGTGAGTTATTGTTGTCCAGACAATGGAAGGTGTATCTCTTTATATATGTATTATATGTATCCCTAACTTGAATCTTGTTAATAGCAAGTGTAGACAGGAAATGATGATGGCAGTGGTATTGATGCACTTCATTCCCCTGTGTTCCCCTGCAGCTCAGGAGCCGTGGCCCAACGATGTGAAGTTGTTCCAGCAGTATGAGGTGGAGCAGATCCTGCTGCCAGACAATGCCAACTGTCTGGCGGTGCAGGCGTTCCTCAAGATGTGTCAGCTGAACCACACGCTGGAGATGCGTGGCAACGCTGAGCACATGTCCCCCAGTGGTGAGTACCGACACACAGAATAAATTTTGCTGCTTGTGGACAGATGCTTCTGTTTACTGTCATAAGTTTTTTATGTTTTTCTGTTTACTTTTGATATTTATTTTTACATCATGATTTGTTGGACTGTACATTCTTCTTATTGCAAAGAGACAGCCTTAGGGATTCTTGTAGGATGACAGCAGTACACTGTCATCCTGGTACCACGAGCACCAGGCTGTCACATTACATACACCGCTAATCTCTTTAAATTTTGAAATACCACCATGTAATAAGTAATAGTGGGTGAGTCAGCGAGCACTTACCTTGTGCATGTAGCGGAAGAAGGAGAAGACAGATGGGGTGCTTGAAGGAGTCTGGGAAGCCGTCTTTCCTGAGGCAGCCATCTTGTCTGTATGCATGTGTGGATGTGTTATCTCTTGGTTACTGGTGTGTGTATTTTCAGATTGATAATACTTTTTTTCTCTTCAGTTGTTGGATGTCTCTGTGTGTAAGTGTGTGTGGATCACAAGATGGGCTGAGGTAGTTGGGTTCCCTGCTAATGAAGGAAGTCTAATCTCATCCTGAAAAAAAGGTGGAAGAAAAAGAATTACCTTCAGTTGACAATTGAATATTGAATATTATGATTACCAATACAATTCTTGCACAATAATTTTTCAGAATTCATCTTCTTTCCATCATGTCTTTTTCATACTCTCTATTATATTCTCCCCCAGCTTATTACCTTCACACACTTACCATCCTCCCCCTTCACTTAACAACATTGTATCACCACCTCACAAACACATTCTCCTTCTCTTTCCACTATTGTACTTCCTTACTCCCTCAAACACACCACAGTCCCTCACATTCATGCATCACTCCTGCCACTTCCACAAACCACTCACTTGCATGCATACAGACAGAGGCTCCCCAGGCTATGTGTGCTCTTGGATATGACAGTTCAAAGATACACGGATACATGGCCTTCACCTCCTATGTCTTGTAATCCTTTAACTCCCCTAACCCTTCAATCTTATATCCTCAAGCTCCCTTCTTCAAACTCTGCTCCTTGTCTTTTATTTCGAGATTCTTTGTTACCTTGCCAATATTGAGATCACATTTTGGTGCTGTGTTTTGCAATCCCCATTTTTCTTTTTATTATCCTTCAGTCTGCTTGAAGTTTGAGTTTGAATCCCTTGTGTTTCTTATATGGTGATCCTATGCTATATGAATTGAAAGATGGATTACCCTAAATTCTATTATTTATTGTAATTCTCACTTTACTTTATATCAGTTGTCATATCAATTCAGAGATACCTTCAGTCTTTGTTGCTTTCGTATTCCTTCTTGTTTATTCTCCATCTCCCACCTGTCTTGAAGCCCTTTACTCATTTTGCATTATCTTAAAAAATGATGGAAGTATGTTGGTATATTTGCGAAAGAATAATACAAAGGTTCTCGTGTAAAAGGTCCTTGCTCTCTATTTTTGTCCTTGATATATTCTACTGCAGTTGTGATGTGGTGCATCCATTTTGTTATTAAATTTTGGTGATGCATTGCTGTGGAGTTACGTTGCATGTTCTAAATCTGGCATATTTTGGAGGAATAAATTTTAAGTCAGGTTTTGTTGAGCTTGCAGTCTTCATGTGTTATTTTCAGCAGTGATATTGTGTGAGGGCTTTATTCAGAGGATTGATGTGCTTGCTCTCTCTCTCTCTCTCTCTCTCTCTCTCTCTCTCTCTCTCTCTCTCTCTCTCTCTCTCTCTCTCTCTCTCTCTCTCTCTCTCTCTCTCTCTCTCTCTCTCTCTCTCTCTCTCTCTCTCTCTCTTCTCATTAGGAGATTCATTAGTTTTTATTTTTATTGAGTTGAATACTGTGAATTGTGTATATTCACCCATTCATTATTCTCTCTATTATTTTATAGATAATGGAAATATCATCCTTTTGCATATTCATAGATTTTATTTTATGGAGCATTAATTTGATTTGGAATGCAGTCCATCATTTTGTGCTGTACTGTGTTTCACTACCACCACCACTACACCACCACACTGCTCCCCACCACATCAGAGGCTCCTGTTTAAATGATGCAGGTTTTCAAGGGTGTTTTTTTTATGGTTCTAATGATGAATGAACAAGGTTAGTATATAACTGATATGTGGCCTTTGAAAATAGTAGTGGCAAGAGAGCTGAGCATTTCTGAATATGGACCTATATGCCATGATTCCCGTCAAGTTTTTCTCGAGTTATGCAATGGTGTTCATCTATCTCATTCTATTTATATTCCTTGACATTGCGTGTTTCCCGCTGCAACCTGTTACATCTGCTTCTCCACATCAGCTTTATCTATTTATATCCATCAGCCTTTCCCATTTCCCTCTCCAGCTTGTTATATTTAGTTATGTTCCTGGCACTGTGTATTTTTACCCTGCTATGCCCTGTAGGTGGCTTTTGTAGTGGCTAGTGACGTTACTCCGTTTATTTATATCTGTTGACCTTTCCTGATGCACTCAAGGCTGGTTTGATCATTTCCCTGTCACTTCCTGTAGTATTTATATGCCATTTTTTTTTTTTTTTTATAACATAACTCACTCTTCCTGCCTGTCTTTTTGTGTTGTCTTATTTTTTTTACTCAAACTTGGAATTTCAGTGGTTTGTTCCTTTTGTATTAGTTCCTGCCTATGCTGATTCCTAACACTCGTGCTGTCATATTCATTCTTCTATTATATTTCTTCCTATCTCTTTCTATATTACTTAGTGATTATCAGACCCTTGTTTTCACTGATGATATTGTGTCTAGATATCTTGTCCTCTATGTTACTCCTCAACGCCTCAGAAATCTAACCTTCACAGAATCTATTACATTCCAACTTCTTGTCCTCACATTCAATACATTCTTCCTTAACTCACAGCCATCTTGACTTTTATGTTAGCCATCAATGCCTCAGAAATCTAACCTCCTTGTTCTCAGATTCTATCACATTCTAACGTCTTTTCTTCATATTCAATACATTCTGTCCTAACTCAACCATCTTGCTAACCTGGGAAACATTTCATATCCCAGTATAGCCAGCCCTTTACTCTCACGACCCGCACACCTCGGCAAATCTCCCAGCATGCTCAGCCACTTTGTTACACACCACCTCCTCCTTTCATAGCCCCCGTCACTTCCAGCTCCACCTCGCGCTTCCCACTGAGCCCCTTCACTCCTAGACACTCCAGGGCTCCCCCAGACCCACCCCAGGCCCGGGTATCCTGTCTTTAAGTCCCCAGGTTATCCCGCCTCCTGCCGCTGTCTCTTGCCTTGCTCGCTCCCTCCCCATCACCTGAATCCACATTTTCCGGCTGTCTAGTTACGCAGAGAGAGAGAGAGAGAGAGAGAGAGAGAGAGGGCGCTGGGTCACACTCTTAATCTCACTGTTGTGGTCCAGACGGCTGTTTATTTGGGTAATTCCTTGGACTGGCGCCGGAAAGATTGATAGACGAAAGGGAGGAGGAGGAGGAGAAAGAGGAAGAGGAAGAGGGGGAGGAGGAGGAGGGAACAGAGGGACCAGGAGGAAGTTTGTGTCAAGGAAGGAATGAAAATGGTTGGGGAAGGAAGGGGATGTGAGGGAAAAAAGGGAGAGGAAAGGGGAAAAAGTGGTGAGGGGAAGGAAAGTAATTATTGTTGAGAGAGAGAGAGAGAGAGAGAGAGAGAGTATGAGGGGGGGCACTGAATGACTCATCGGCGTAGACAAAGGGAGAGTGAGTCACAAAGGTACTGTGCGTAATGGGTGAGTCAGAGAGAGAGAGAGAGAGAGAGAGAGAGATGAGTCATAGCGGTGGGAGGGTGGAATAGGGAGAGAAAGAAAGAGTATTGCAGGTTTAATGAAAAAAAAAAATGCGGTAGAGTATTTGTACATAAAAGTATTTCGGGTGTGGGATATGAGAGAGAGAGAGAGAGAGTGTGTGTGTGTGTGTGTGTGTGTATTTCCGGGTATCTTCACACCTTTCCCCCCAATTAACCAGCCAAAAAAAATGCAGTTACACGTATCCAGGTTGATCCCTTGACACACACACACACACACACACACACACACACACACACACACACACACACACACACACACACACACCAAGAGGTCATTCACCGGAAGCTCTGACGTCATAGCTAGTCTGAAAGGTCACGCGACAGGTCACAGGTCACTCAAGGTCACGGTAAGTCAAGGAGATGGCTGAATGGAATAACCAGGATTTACTGCTTCGCTCTACTTTCCTCCACCCTTTCTCCTTTAAGTCATTTTGTCCCTTTTTTCCCTTTTCCCCTCTCTTTTTTCCCCTTTATTGCTTTCAGAATGGGGTGGTGGTGGTGGTGGCCAGTGTGTGTGTGTGGGTGTGTGTTGCTGTTAGATCGGTATTCAGAAACGCTTTGCTCTCTCGCCACGACTATTTTTCAGAGCCACAGAGATGATTAGCGTTGTTTTCATGAGTGTGTCTCCAGTTAACAACAAAAATCTTACCATTCTTCCTCTACAACCGTGAAAAACAGCTTAAAAACTTGTGTCAATTGAAATAAAGCCTTTTGGAATAGTGGAGGTGAAGCACAAGTTTTTGAGAATAGGAGCCTTAAGTGTTTGTAGGGGTAAGCTGTGTTTTTGTTAGTCTGTGTTGTTGCTTCTTAATGTGTATCGTGTATGTGCTTATGTGTGTTGTTGCTTGTTGCTGTTAGATTTTGTGTTGTTGTGCAGTGTTTCTGTTCGTGTGTGTTGCTGCCTCTTATGTGATGGTGTTGCTTGTGGTTCTTGTTGTAATTGCTGTGATCGGCTTTGGTGTGAATGGTGTTTTTCGTACGTGCTGCTGTGTTCTGTGTGTCTTTGGTGTGTTGTTTACCTTTGGCGTGAATTGTGTTGTTTGTGTACGTATTGTGTGTCATGCTGTGCGGCCTGTTATTGCTGTGATAAGTCTGTACCATTCATTATCCTGTGTTACTTTGCTTTAGCTGTGTTGGGGGGATGCCTTTTGCTGCGTTATCTTGCTGTTATCGCGTTATGTGCAGTGATGTGCGGACTTTTTGCTGTATATATTATGCATTAATTTGCTATTTTGCTGGTGCTGTGTTATGTTGTGATATGAGTGCTTTAATGTGTCTTTTACAGCGATACTTTACGGTTACTGCTTTGTGCTGTGATGTGCACCTTGTTGCTGTTTGCTGTGCTGCGATACAAGTATTACCGTTACCGTGAGTTGTGCTGTGGTGGAAATTGCTGTTGTGCTGTGACGCGTGGCTAGTTGGTACCATTACTTGTGCTGTGTTAGTGGGTATTGGTGTTCCCGTGACGCGTGCAGTGATGGGAGTGGCTTTGGGTGTTACTGAGGTACTACAGTAGCGGTGCGTGTGGGTGGAATCCCCGTTGACTCACTGGTGGGGGGGGGGGACACACCTGGCGCAGGTATACTGGTGGTGCTGAAACACGTGGGTGGGTTTAGTGCACCTTTAACTGCGGAAGGGCGGGGGTGGTGGTGGGGGCGTCCGTGTGTGTGTGTGTGTGTGTGTGTGTGTATTGAGAAACACCCTCCATTCGCTTGAAAGCCTGAAGGGAGAGAGAGAGAGAGAGAGAGAGAGAGAGAGAGAGAGAGAGAGAGAGAGAGAGAGAGAGAGAGAGAGAGAGAGAGAGAGAGAGAGAGAAGTGGATAGGTGCTGTGTGGATCAGTTTGCCTTCCCCAATCTTTCCCCCCAGAATATTTTCCCTCACTTTTTCCCCTCAGAACCTTTTTCTCCTCCAGGACATTTCCCTCATGGACCTTCCTCCCTCCGTGCCCTTTTCCGGACATTTCCCCTTTGATTTATTCCCCTGTAAGTTTTCCCTCTTCGGACATTATGCCTTCATGATTTATTTTCCCCTTGAATTTCCTCCTCTCCCTCCCCTGTGTGTGTTTCCCTCTTCAGAATATTTCCATCCTCCACACATTCCACATTCCTTCCCTCCTGGTTCACTCATGCATTCACTTCACCCAACAGTCAGAGAGTCAAAGCTTTGAAATAATGGTAGATGGATGAGTACTTAATAATAAACTTTCTAGTGCTGAATCATTAGCGAGCGTTGAAAGATCCAATACTTTAATGGGTGAAGATAATCGGTGATCCTAATTAGGAAGGTTTTATCTAAGGACCGCCACGTATAGGCCTGATGGCTTTTATATTATGTTATGATCTTGAAGGAATAGTTGAATTAATACATTTTAGTGCTGATATTTCTATTTTTCGTATTATAACTGTCTGTTGTTTTGAATAGTGAATATTTTAAGTCAAGGGATCTCAGATCTATGAATTAAGCACCATTTTCATAAGAGGGGAAGAATGAAAATAAACAAAACATCAAGAAACATATTAAAAGGAAAACAATGCATCACTGAGAGAAAAAAACGAAAAAATGATAAATGCGTCAAACAGGGAAAAAAAGAAAAGGATGAGAGAATGTTACAGATATCCCAGTGTTAATTAATTAATGAGGAGGGAATCATGAGGGCAGCCGTGGACAAGCCCTATGTGGTGAGGCGAACATCGAGGCAGCGGCGTGAGATCGATAGCATGAAGGTGTGACGGGCTGGGCAGGGCTGGTGGGCTGGCGGGGATGGCTGCCTCTCCTTCCTGAGTGCTATAGATCCTTGCAAGTCTCAAGTGGGTGTCTCAGATTATCTTGAGACGTAATGGGCTTCTCCCGGTGAGCAAGTGTGGGTTATTAAAGGGGATTTGATGCGTCTTGATGGGTTTTGATCTTATTCAAGGTGATCTGAACCCTGTTTATATACGATTGGATTGTTTATTAGTCTTGCGTTTGTTTGTGGAATATTGGATGATATTGTGGGAGTTATTGAAGGGGATTTGGTGTGTCTTGGTGGGTTTTGATCGTATTTAGCCCCTTCACTACTGGGTCACATCTTTTCCACGAGTTTTGTGTGTGATTAGACAACTTTTTTTGACATAAGGAAGGGTTAACGCAGATCAGAAGATTAATGACCAGAGTCTTCACCGTTTTAATCTCTACAGGAGTTTCCGAAGCTGTATAAAATCGACAAATGATAAGCAGAATAAATATGAAAATGCGTTCCAGTACTCAAGGGGTTAAGACGGCTTGAATTTTTTCTATATAGGGTTGGATCGTTTACTAGTCTTGCATTTGTTTGTGGAGTAAAAGATGATGATGTGAGTGTTATTGAAGAGATTTGATCCGATTTATTGCGAGTTATATTCCTTACTTTAACTTGTACCTATATTTTGCGGTTTTCCATGTTCTTTCCCCCCCTGCCTTTCCTTCTTCATGCTTTACACGTTATTTTTCTTCGGTTTTGCTTGTTTATGTTGTCTCCAGGTGTTAAATTGTGTTTACGGGGGAATATACACCCATTGTTTTGGTGCCATTCGTGTGTGTGTGTGTGTGTGTGTGTGTGTGTATGTGTGTGATGTTTGTGAGTCCGTGCTCGTGAAATGCGTTAACTTGCTCTCACAAAAACAATCTGCGTGCAACAAACAAACTCTCTTTTTTGTGTGTGTGCGTGCGTGTGCGTGTTTACAATTCTCTACGTAGGGCGAACCAAAACTTCTTGAGTTCAAACACATCTTTCTGGGTGATGTTGTCTGAGGGAGAAGTAAGTCTTCCTGAGATATAAAAAGCAAATAAAAAAGATAAATAAATAAACAAGTGGGGAACAACATGCTCATTCTGGAGACGAAATACAACCCTTGGGAACACCATCGAGGAATGAACTTTCAAACAATCTCTCTGAGGGAGGCGCCAAAACTTCCTGCGCGGTAAAAATACTCGTGCTCCGGGGAAATCAATCTTTTTCTGAATCGTGAATTGCAACTCAGGAATACCGCTGAAGTTTACAGAGGGAAAAAAAGGACTGGTTTTTTAGAAGAAGCATATTTTTTCGTATTGGGAGAAAACTAAGTAGGAAAAGATAGTGTTTTTTATTATATTTGTCTCAGATATTAACCCCTTCAGTACTGATATACATTTGTCACGAGTTTTTCGGTGTAATTTGGGGGTTTTATTGATTGAAGGGTCTATGGAGGTCAGAAGATTAATGGTCAGACACTATGTACTATTTTGATACCCTCATGTGTTTCTGAAGCTGTAGAAAATCAACAACCAGAGACAGAGAGTAAAGAATAAGGAGAGGTGAACCAGAGACAAAGTGAAAAGTAAGAAATGAACCAGAGAGAGAAAATTAAGAGTAAGGAGAAGTAAACACGAGACAGAATGTGAAGAATAAGTAAACCAGAGAGAGAAAGAAAGAGTAAGAAGTGAACCAAAAATAGAAAATTAAGAGTAAGGAGAAGAAGCAAACCAGAAAGACTAAGAAGCGAACCAGAGACAGAAAATGAAGAGTAAGAAGAAGAAAAAGAAGAAGAAGCAAACCCGATAACCTAGTGGATCTTGAAGGGACGATCTTTTAAAACCCCTAACACGCGCTCGGTCCCACGATGAATGGACCACCGGGACAGGACAAGACACTCCCTCCCTCCCTCCTCTCCCTCCTCTCCCCTTCCCTCGCTTCCCTCCCCTTTAGTCCGTGCAGCGTCAGGGAGATTAATGAGGGAGCAGCGGGGAGCGTAAAGGAGCCAAGGGGTGAGGGAGGGAGGGGAGGGAGCGTAGAGGGAAGGGAGAGAGGGAGAGAAGTTGTATTATTTTTGGAGGGGTCAGAGAGGTTGTCTGGTGTAAGAATATGGTTGAGAGAGAGAGAGAGAGAGAGAGAGAGAGAGAGAGAGAGAGAGAGAGAGAGAGAGAGAGAGAGAGAGAGAGAGAGAGAGAGAGAGAGGAAAAGAGA
>CM035202.1:5897075-5921492 GCA_020233015.1 Callinectes sapidus | reverse complement strand
GGGGGGGGCGCAGGGAGGCGCCCACCGCCCAGTGACGTCACTCACAGTTGATGACGTCACAGCTAATGACGTCACAGCTGATGACGTCACAGCTCAATATTTACGTAGCGCAAACCATTTTGAAAATGACCCCTCGATAAAACGATGAGAGACCAATCTATTGCATCTGTTTCGACGCGATAAATAGGATAACTAATTCCCAATGTACAAACACACTCCTAACAAGACAAATTCTTAAGAAATTCTATGGGAAAAAAACGTTTTTTTGAAAATATGATACTTTTGAACACTCGTTAAATACCCCTAACTGCCAATTCAACGGAACCAAAACATATTTCAAAATAATCGATCCATTATTCTTCATTATTTTTTAAAACTTTGGACTGATTCAGAGGCAGAAATAAACTGTTGAGAGGCTGATAATGAAGTTTTTAATGTAATATTGACACCGCTGAATAACACAGTTCCTCTCCACTCACTTCACTCAACTGTACACACAAAACATCACTGTATATGAACTATCGTTTGCCATTAATAACAACTTAATACAACCTCTAATAAAAAAGTGCATTGGGCGTTGCAAGAAATTTAGCGCAGAAATGCCCCCTTATTTAACCCCCCAATACCGCCCACCACAGCCACCTCCACCACACACACGCACGCAAATCACTCCAAACACGCCGCAGTACTCATAAAAAACCTTAAATGTGACTATTGATCCCAAATAAACAGTCCAGAAGCAAAGACAATATCCTGCTGGTGGGGGCGCCCAGGTGGGGTACGGCCCCCCCCTACTCTCTCCCTCCCACCTTCATTACGCTTAAACTTGACCGCGAAAACTATGTCTGAGTGGCTCATATGAAAGATTAGTACTGTAGCAGCAGACTAAAAAAGAAAAAAAGAAAGGAGTCAGTTTCTACACTTCTAAAGGTAATGAGTGACTGGTTTTACATTTCATTATATTCATTGAAAAGCTAATTTCATTGTTGCTCATTTTACTCCTATTACTCTTAAACACGCACACGCACACGCATGTGTCACTAGAACCCTAAAAAAAATAAAAATAAATAAATAAAAAGAAAATAAAAAAAACATCCTTTCCACATCCTTTCTTTACTTAAAAAATCAATCCTCTTTCTTTATTCATCCTTTGCTTTACCCAACATCACACATACACACATACACACACACACACACACACACACACACACTATTCTGCTTTTGACATTCCTAAGAAGTCGTTGTGAGTTCATTACGTCTCTCTCTCTCTCTCTCTCTCTCTCTCTCTCTCTCTCTCTCTCTCTCTCTCTCTCTCACTGTGTGTGTGTGTGTGTGGCGACATTAGACTTCAATCATTTTTAGGCTGCAGTAAAATTTTATAGATTCAAGTGCGGCCTTGAGAAGTACGCTCGCACTCACGCACGCACACAAGCAAGCACGCACGCACCCACCCACTCACACACACACACACACACACATGCACGCAAAGCTGATATACTCACACCTAGGCGGCGACTCCTCCTCCTCCTCCTCCGCAACATCCTGCTTCTACACTACATCCTCTTACATATCCTTATCTACCTAATGATGATGGTGATGAGCAGCTTACGATAGTGAAGGTGCTTTTTTTTAATAGTGCAACAACAAATACTTTTTTTTATTGATTACACTCCTCCTCCTCCTCCTCCTCCTGGCGGCGCCTAATGCGTGTTTTATACCTGTAGTGCATGACCTTCCACAAAGTGAGGCATGTAAGGAATGGATTGGTTTGTCGACGTGCGTGGAGAGAGAGAGAGAGAGAGAGAGAGAGAGAGAGAGAGAGAGAGAGAGAGAGAGAGAGAGAGAGAGAGATACGTGCGTCTCTCTCTCTCTCTCTCACTTCTTTTTTCTCTCCTCTCTCTTCTTTTTCCTTTCCTCTCCTCTCCTCTCTCTCTCACACGCACACCTGAGCTCACAACATTTTATAGACCTCGCCCACCATTGCAGTGAGGCGAGCTGGGGACTTGGGTGTAGTTAGAGGGAGGAACTGGGCGTTGACATCCTTTCCCTCCTACTTTATTATGGGGGAAGTAGGAGAGGGGATGATATTACAGTACAGTACCCGCTCCTCTCCTTACACCTTTGAGCGCAAGAATAAGAGAGGAGTGGGTGAGGTAGGGACGATAATTTAAGAGACGAGTGTGTGGTGAGTAGAGAAAGACGATGTGCGAGGTAGAAAAGGCACGGAAAAAAAGAGGATGAGAGGTAGAAAACTTAGTGGTATGTACGAAGGGGATGAAAGGTAAAGAGGAAAGAGAGATGGGGAAGAGGAGAGGAATATGAGCAAGGCCATGAATGGAATAAAAGATAGGAAGAGTGAAAGAAGTGAGATAAAGATGGAAAGGCGTGCAGGAAGTGGAGTGAAGGAAGGAAGGCTTGGGTTAATGCACTACCTGACCTCACATAGCCAGTATTTCGCCACCCGTCTATCCTTCCTTCCTCTAACCCCTGACTTTGTTGCTTTGACTTCTTAATCCCTTCACTATCATGACGTGTTTTTATATTCATTCTGCTTATTTGATGATTTTATACAGCTTCGGAAACTTATGCAGGGATTAAAATAGTGAAGAATCCAATCATTAATTATTTGGCCTCCATAGACACTTCGTAATGTTAATAAAATTGTCCAATCATCGAAAACTCAATGGCAAAAATACGTCCCAGTACTGAAGAGGTTAAGGATGGTTTCAAAGGCCGCATAGATGATCAGCCGTGTCTCCTCATTCGTGGCGCAGGATTCTTGGTAAACTATCACTAATAAAGGTAACATCCGGGGGGAAAAACGTCAGTAACTTCCACTCGAGCGTCTTAAAAGTATTGGAGGTAAGACGCCGAAAGTTTGAAGCCTACGACCCTGCATCACCGTGCCAGGGTTACACCGCCGCTCACGTGATTGCTGCTCCCTCCTCTCCCTTGCCCTTCCCGCTTCTTTCCTTACACATCTGCCATTCCTTGTTGTTAATGTTTTTATTATTATTATTATTATTATTATTATTATTATTATTATTATTATTATTACAACTATTACTACTGTTGGTTTTCGTTTTTATTATTTTGTAACCTTTTCTTTAAATGTTTTCACTAATTGTTACTTTGGATCATTATCTCGCCCACCTTACATATATCTTTATATAACTGAGGGAAAATAATTTGTGTACATTTCTCCGCTACAATAATTCACGATTTGTTACTTTTCTTCGTCCAGTTGTTAATGAGATTTTCTTGTGACGTAACTGGTGAGGTAAGTGGTGTCCGTGCGTCTCGTAATGACACCACTCAACACTCCTCCTTAACCACTGTGGCGTATCTCACCTGGCTTATCCCTGTCAGGTGAATATTTGTCTTCGTATTCTCGCCGTGGCTGACATTTTTGTTAACTGGTCTTAGCCCTCACTTGGATTGCAGTCGTGTTACAATAAGGCTATTGTCGACAGATATACGTATTTGAATGAACTAGTATTTGTAGTGTTTTTGCATTAACTAGCAATTGGAAACCGGGGTCAGTATTATATATAAATTACTATTATTTCTTGTCCTCGCCATGACACGATTTGTTACTGTTTCATAAGGTTTTTTTCCCCATCTACGTGTATATATCATGAAACGAGATGTTGACAGTGGTACTATCAGCGTGTTTATCTTGCAGGTCGCGTGCCGTTCATTAAGGCTGGGGCATTCGTAGTGGCGGAGCTGGACCCCATCGTGGCCTTCGTGGCTAACAAGGTGAGTGCAGCCATCAGGATGTAACACTGAAGATCTTTTTATTATTATTTGTTACTTATACAACTGGCCTTGCCCAAATGGGACATGCAAAATACTTCTCTGTCAATAAGATATAACGAATAAGACTTGTCCATGTTGAGTAGGAAACCAGGTGTGATATTTTTTAGGAAAGTAAATTGGAGAGAGAGAGAGAGAGAGAGAGAGAGAGAGAGAGAGAGAGAGAGAGAGAGAGAGAGAGAGAGAGAGAGAGAGAGAGAGAGAGAGAGAGAGAGAGAGAGAGAGAGAATCTAAAAGGTAATCTTTAGAGGAAAGGATAAAATCAAATGTCCTCAAGGAGTAGAGAAGTGTATGTACAGCTGAGTAAAGGGTGTAGTCTTTATCTGAAATACAAAACATATTATTCTGTCTCCATATGAGATTGAATTCTTTAATCATTTGTGTGTGTATTTAATTTTCAAGTTACTAAAGCAAAATTTGTGTGTAGGGAGTGACACTGACAGAGCGGCTGGACACCACACAGAAGGCAGACATGCGTGCCTACATGTCCCTGGTCAGCAATGTCTTGGCCAATGCTGAGGTGAGTTATTAGTGTACCCTTCACTGATCTTTAGGTACAAAGAGGGTAGGAAGACAGAGGTGCGTACTCGATGATAGAGCAGACTTGGGTTATCCCTCAATCCTCTACGAGGTGTCCAACACGTTTAACACAGTTCAGTCTGGAAGTTGCCTTCCCCTCAACACCAAGAATGTTGACTTCTGGCTGCAAGGATAGTATCTTCCCCTCAAGAAGTATAAGTGGGATGGAGAATGCAGACTGGCTGTGTTGCCAGATCCACCTGGGTCTTGTCCTGGGCTATGTCCACATGTTGTCGTCATCACCATGCAGTGATGGTCTCCATTGTGGTGGTTAAAGAAGACATTCCACCGGAGAGCCAAAAGATGCTGTCATGTTTATAATATCTTCCGGCCTTGTTGGCTGCTACACTCTTATACTTATGTAGATTGTTATAATGCAGTAGCCAAATGATAAAGGCATGGAGGGGAGTAGGCTAATCATGTCATGTAGAGAGGCTGCATGGTGACTGATGCTATGAGGGTGCTTGATGTTGCCAGCTTACAGTGTTTATATACAGGTATACATTGTTGCTACTACTATGTTTCACTTATCTCAAATTGTTTTTTTAAATTCTTTAAAAATTAAAAATATGTACAACTGAGATCATTTAGATTTCTTTTTAAAATCATTATTTACAACTTGCACAACATGGTAGTGAGGAAAATAATCCTCCCTGAGAATAATTTGTGGTGTGATTCTTACATCTTCCTCTGTTATTCAGCTGTATGTCTCCTGGGTTGACCCGGCCACCTACGAGGGCGTGACCAAACCTCGCTACGGCTCAGTCTACCCGTGGCCCATCAACGTGTTCCTCACCCGACAGAAGCGTAATCAGGTGGTCCGTCGGCTCAGGGTCTTGGGCTGGCAACAGAAAACCTTAGAGGAGGTAAAGTAATAATGTACTGTATTGAAATTTGTGTATTATACCCATTTACTGTGGAGGAAATTGCATATAACTGTTCCTTTGGAACATAATCCCATGATAAACTTGGGGGTATATGCTGTATGTAACTACTTTTGACTTCCTTGCATATTCAAAAAAAATTTCTGCATTTGAATTAATCATGCCTCCCATAATAATAAAATCTCAATATTTAAGGTATAGAACTCAATTATGTCTTGAAGATTATTCATGAAAGCAATATATCATTGGATTGCATTTTGTTGTTTTCAGGTCTACAATGAGGTGGAGCACTGCTGCAGTGCCTTGTCTGAACGCCTTGACAGACAGGACTTCTTCTTTGGAAAGAGGTGGGGATGACTAGAACATCTGTAGGGCACCAAGTCATAGTCCAAACTTGAGCACTTTCAGCTGAAAAAAAATTGACATACAGTGGAACTCTGATTACTGAATGCCTCCCTTTTTGAACAATTGAGTTGCCTAACACATTTGTGCTCCAAAATTGCCTCAGTTGTCAAACAATTCATGGGAAACAAATTAATCCATAAAGTCCTGGACTCTAGGGCTGCGTTTGAGAGAATGACTCGGCATACTCTCGGCAGTTCCTGTAGCATGTATCCTGTATCAAATGCTTTTGTGCACCTCTCAGCTGGAGGATCATTGTTACTAAAGTAATAGCATCTACCTGACAGCAAGATGGCACACACTGATCTTCCTGATGGTGTTTATCATGCATCACCAGCTGTCCTGGAGGTGAGGTGCCTCTGTACGGTCATCAGCTGTGATGACAAATATGACGGCCCAAACAAACATCTTGCAGAATGTCAAGATTCTCAAGATTTGCCATATCTAGAAAGTATCTTGGTAATAATACTGCTGTTCAACCGACATGACTAAAAAAGAAAATAAGAAAATATTATTACAAAAGTGGAATACTAGAAAAAAATTTCCCAAGATGCTTTGCTGGTCTGGTAAGTCTCAGGAAAGACAAGATTCTGAGATGTTTGTTTGGGCTGCCATATTTATCATCACAGCTGATTGCCACAGAGAGGCACCTCACCTCCGGGACAGCTAATGAGGCATGATAAACATTGTTAGGAAGATCAGCATATGCCATCCTGAAGGCTGTCAGATGCTGCTACTTTAGCAACAACAATCCTTTGCATACTCCTGCCGAGAGCTGTACAACAGTGTGTGATATAGGATACATGCGGTGGGGACTGCAGGATCACGGGGCCAAGTCACTTTCTCAAACACACCCCTATGGTCAAGCAATGGATTGACCTATTTTACATTGATTCCTATGGGGAACAAGGCTTTGTTGTACAGTGCCTGCAAAAAAAAATCTATACATGTGAGACAATAAGAATCTATACATGCAAATTTCCATATAGAAGACATTGTCATTCCAGGCATAGGAGAAAGGAGCAGAGATAGCAGTGGCTTGGTAAATCAGACCACACCCAACTACACACTCTACCATACCACCACCATTCAGTGAGCCCTCAGACCTCTGCACCCTGCTCTTTAGTACCCCATTTTTCATCTAGTTATCTAATCATCACATTTGGTTGGAGCAGGGAGTGTCAGTCATTCATGTGGCTGTGGACCTGAAGGTTACAAGGGTGGTGATCTACAACTTAATAAAAGCAGCTACCACAACCCTGCTCGGCACCGTACCCCAGGAGAAAGGCTCTGGGGAGCCAAGGAAGTCGTCATTAAGGACTGACACGCTTCTGAAGTGTAAGGTGTGAGATGATAACAGATCCCTACCCGAATTGTGTTGTCTTAAAGAAAAAACACCCAGAGCCTTCCTTACACTAGGGCCATGGCAGCTGCTTTAATTAAGTTGTAGATCAGCATCCTTTTAACCTTCAGGTCCGTGGCCACACATATGACTGAACATTCCCTGCACTGACATGTTAAGGGCCTGGGTCTTGTCTTTCATGTTCAGCTTTGTCCTACCCAATGTGATGACAGGGAGGTGAGTTGTAGGGGGCTGAATTTGACGCATATGGAAAAATCTGGCACTGAGGAGTAGGGTGCCGGCAATCTTTTTTCACGGAGCTCTGAGGGCTCACTGAATGGTGGTGGCAAAGTAGAGGGTGTACCTGGGTGTGGTCAGACTTACCAAGCCACCACACTACATTTGCCCCTTTCTCCTATGGCTGGAATGACGGTGTCTTTTACATGGAAATTTGTGTGTATAGATATATTTTCACATACATAGATTTTTTTTCCAGGCACTGTAATCAGGAAAATACAGATGCAGATGACAAACAACAATAAATACATACAGAGAAAGAAGAACTTCATAATTTCTTCTTCTTGGAGGGGTAGCATTAAGTAATAATCTGTGTATGAGCATAATTATTAATACTTCTGTTACCTTTACCAAGAGGAAGCATTATCATTGTTCCTTTGATATTAACAGATGTTGATGTATGAAGATGTGAAGTTAGAGGGTCTCATTTCTGCGGTGGACTTGATATGAAAAATTAGACAAGTACTTTTGAGATATTATGGAAGGATTTTAAGTGACTTACCACAACAATATGAATACTTACTAATTTTTTTTTTCCTGAACAGACCCACCGAGCTGGATGCCTTAGTATTTGGACATCTCTTCACTCTCCTGACAACACCACTCCCAGATAATCGGCTGGCAACCATTGTACGTTCTTTCAGCAACCTGGTGAAGCTCTGCCAAGTGGTGGAGAGAGATTTCTTTGAGAAGGCTAATGGTGGCGGCAGCAGCAGTGGTAATGGAGAAGGCGATTATGACAAGCTGGAAGACTTGAACCAACTCCCCATGTAGTTGCAAAATATATAGTAGACCACTTCACTCAAATCAATATAAAAGTACTTAACAGGAAATAAAAATAAAACTATAGATGCATAATAGCCACCAGTTTCTTTAGCTGGGTCCAAACTGAAATGTTAAATTCCACATATGATACAGGAACTCTTGGCTTGTGTACTACATGTCCCTGGTGGTGAGGGGGAAGCTTGTGCCTAAAGGGCCAAAACTGTGATAACCAGCTGGTGAATAACAAGGGAAATGTTATCATGCATGACAGTACAGTATGTCACTACAATCTATTGGTAATGAGACACTCTTTGTAAAACATATCATTTGAAAAGTATAGTGGTTAATTCCTTTCTCCACAAATTTAAATATTTCACCCCTTATTCATATTTACCTCTGTTCATCATCTTACCAGTAGTAGCAAATAGATTTATCTTTACATGAAAGTTTGCTAATGATGAAGTTTATATTACATTATTAATGTTTTAGAGGGTCATTTTATGGTTTGACAAGTATATGTAGCCAAGTGATATAGATAATTTGTACTAATATAGTTTTTGATCAAGTACTTAAAAATCACAAACTTACAATGATGGATGTCAGTCATATCATGTTTGTTTTGAGCTTATAGAGTGAGGATGAGTATTTATATTGAGTATATACAGTAACAACCCTTACAGTATGTGTGTGTGTGTGTGTATATATATATATATATATATATACACACACACACACACACACACACACATATATATATATATATATATATATCATGAAAGGAACTAACACACTTCTACTTTTCAAACAAAATATTCAGGCAGAGATGAATGAAAAGAGGTTAAAAATGTTACAGAAAAGAATGAAAACTGACAAAGATCACATGTAAGAAAAAACTGAAGCTATATTTGATTAATATAAAATATATATTGGTATACTTACTAGATTGTGTTGTTACAGGTAGATAATTTCCAAGGATTTTCATAGTGAGAGGGAGAGGGTAAAAGATTATGTCCTTTTTGTCATCTACTGGATCTTGTGACTTGCAGCAGCAGCAGCAGCTTCATGGCTTCTATCAGTCAGGTTTAGTAGACAAGTCCTATAGAGAGGCATGATACATTGTCACACTTGGTTTTATATTTCTCCTATAAAGAATGTATACACATTGTGGATGAAAATTAGTTACCAGATACCTCTGTTTAGGGTTCATGAGTTTATGTACATAGCATTATATAAATTCCAGCTGCATTTCATGTAGATATATTTCTCACACTAAGCAAGGAATGTTATTTTTTTTAATTAAGGAGCCAGAATGTACTGGTTTGGCAATAAGTGATTATATATTAATTATTCTTTTTCTCATGCCTTATAGTAATTCTCTCTCTCTCTCTCTCTCTCTCTCTCTCTCTCTCTCTCTCTCTCTCTCTCTCTCTCTCTCTCTCTCCTAGAGCATTCCCAAGATTGAGACCAATGCAGAATAGCCTCCACCTTTTCATATTAAGGCATTCCATTCTTGCCTCCCTAAATGCTGCAAATCTACCACCACCATTCAATTTTACCCGTCTTTGAACACAAACAAACCTTACCCCTTCATTCTGACATTGTATTCCCTGCTCAACACATGGTCCTACTTCCTATGAGCACATTCAATTGTATGACGGTCACCGGTGACCTCGTGTGAAAGGAGGAGCCTAAGTAGCACACCGCCATCACTGCCACCACAACCACTATCTCAGGTTTCCCACATTTCTGTGCTGAAAATTTCGTACATGTCCGTAAAAAATTATCGTTTTTTTTAACCAAAGAACATAAAAAGGTGGAGACTGTAGAAGGCCGGTATGACCGTGTTTGCGGGTGTTACATTGGGGAGAGAAACCGAGTGCAGCAACCTGATGAGTGAATGGTGAGGAATGTAGAAATGTACATATAGGGTGATGACAGGATGTGTATTAACACACTATAGTCGTTTTCATCGGTGGAGAACATTTAGGCGCCGGCTGAGTACGGGATTTTCCCGTGAGCTGCGTGCCATATCTCCTCAGGATATTATTATCGTCTAACACACTCCTGGAAAGGTCCAGCTGCGGCCGCTCCCATCTCTCTCTCTCTCTCTCTCTCTCTCTCTCTCTCTCTCTCTCTCTCTCTCTATATATATATATATATATATATATATATATATATATATATATATATATATATATATATATATATATTATTACATGCATATATCGTCTCTCTCTCTCTACGAAAATCTTATAACTTATTAATATAAAATTTGTTTTCCTATAGCTATTCTTTATAAGTAGATAAAGCAAACGTGGTGACAGAGGGCTCTATATAGCATCCTGCCAACAAAAATTTACTACCTACGTGGTGACTGGTGACAGAAAGACAAAATGTTGATCATCTGGCAACACTCGCGCTGGCAACAAGTAAACAAAGCCAGCTGACCCTCGCCGCCACCTCAAGGCCTCACTGACAGCTCAACTCACACACACACTCGCTGTCCCAAACACACACACACACACACACACACACTGCATCATGGCCGTAGCTCCGTCAGACTTTCAGATGGCAGACCTTTGTGTTCCATCGGACGCTAAAGAACAGGTACAGTATACTCTTTGTTGTTGTGTACAGGAGATGACGGCTAATAGTACGAAGTGCGTGAATTTTCAGCTACAAAGGAAGGACACGCCTTACCTTTCACGCACGGGTGGGGTTGGGCCTGACAGCAGCACTATGGTTAGGTCTGAGGGTTCTATTATAGATTCGTAAAATGAACACTAGATGATTTTGGTCACCGTCAGGTTGTTGCTCTTCCTATTTACAACATTTCCAATTAGCACACTACCTCTCGGAAATTAATAATAACGCTGCAGAAGGTCCGGGAATGGATATTGTATTAAACTATAAATTTATCGGTCTGAGATATACATAGCTTATTTCCCTTGTTTCCTTACTCCCTATACAAGACTATTCCAGTTAGCAAGTTTGGAAGACAGGTAGCTATGGAAGTACTTGAAGAAGATTTCAGAGATGCCCCAGTGCATTATTGATGATAAGACCCCATTAAAGTGAATCACAAAATTAAAAGTTGGGACCTTAACATACTTGTAGATTGAGTATGACCTTTGGTCTCGGTGACAAACCATCAGTCATTCATGAAGTTTTCTACCTGTCAGCATAAGCTAGTAAATGCATATATGTAGACTATATATATTATTGCTTTCACAAATAAACTTCTGTAGAATATTCAACACCTAAGAAAAGGACGGGAAGGAATAGGAAAAATTACCTTTCCTCTTTTCTGGTTCTTTGACCCTGCAGGAGACTCCGACACAGGCTGAAGATGGCCGCTGCAGAAGCCAGAAGAAGCCACGGCGGATCCTCCACTTCTCCGATGGCGTCATGGAGGAGTACAGCACAGATGAGGAGGAGGAGGAGGAGGAAAAGAAACATTTGAATCCCAACCAGATGCGCATAGCAGATCCAGTCAGTACCTGTTGATGAAAGTTTGGTAATCAGGATAGGTAGAGTCAATAAATTAGTCCATGTTGTTTTAGTCCATTTTGGAGCATCACAGAAACTAAGAAATTGACCTAAAGGTGGGAAATATTAGGTATCACAGGCCATCATGAGGATGTTGAACTCCAGATAGATCACATGCAATAAATGGAATTAAATCAAAATTACCAATGTGCTTAATCTTATTCTGGTTATAAAAGACATAGAAAAAATGTCAGTTACACTTTGTTATTCTCATCTTGAATTACAGAAGAGCATGAAGTGGGGGCCATGGCTGTACTACTGGATGGCATACAGTGGAACTTCAGCTCTGTCTTTCTGTGACTATGTAGGAGAGAGTTTGGCAAATACTCTTGGCATAACTTCACCTAAGTACCAGTATGAGTTAGATGAATACAATGCAACACTTGAAGAGGTGAGAGGTGAAAACTATTTGATTTTTTTTTTGTTTTTTTTTGTTTATTCATGCAATTCACTGACATGCCCAAACAAAACCAATAAAAAAAAGCCCACTGACATGCTGGTCCCTGAACAATGTTGTAACAGTTGTCAAAAATTACAGAGGTGTCTTAGAATGAGTTTACTGTATATCTTAAGATTATTGGTGGGAAAAATTTGGTGAAAAATGTAAACCAGCATAATTTTCACATGTTGTCTAGCTATTCCTGCAAGTTGGAATGATTGCTTAAGATCTTAAGCAATATTAGAACTTCTATAATATTTTCCTGATCATTTTCTTCTCTATCACTGATATTTCTCAATTGTCAAGATTTGACATCCAGTACCATAACTTGAACTTGCCTGTTTTTCATAGGGTATAATTGTTATTGGTAGTGATAATGATTAAGTGATTATTTGTGCAGGAGAAAGCTGAAATGGAGCGGGAGAAAGCAGAGATGGCTGGCTGGACCACTACAGCTGCAGCAGAGCCTAGCGACGGCATCAAGCATAAAATAGTGGACACGTCAGTGTTACAGGAACCAATGCCGCCCCCACCTCTGGACCAGGTAAGGTTGTATGCTGGATTGGTTAGTGCTTGAGTATGGTCAAGTAGTGACAGGCAGGGTGACCAAATGCTACCACACACTAAACCACAAATTGGTATCCAGATATGATATGGACATCTTACTGGCCACACATTTGAAGTAACATCTTAGTTTTGATTTACTAATTTGTTGTCTCTACATCAGTGGTCCCCAACCTATTGGTCATGGATACTACTGTGACTCTGAAGGCAAATTATTCACTCCTGAAGGAGGTTCTTACACATTTATACTGATAAGTATAGAGAAAAGGGTGCATTTATTAATTAGCTCTAGCTTTACCGCAGAGATTGTCCACCATGTAACATAAATAGTCCTCACATGGTGAAGATAATTTCTTTCCCTTACAAACACTGAGGCTAAGATATCTTACACGTGGTGGAGTGGTTATAGATATGCACTCGCAATTTCTTTTTCAGCTACAGAACCTTTAAGGAAATTATCTACTATATAATTGTATAGAAGTTTATCTTTACTGGAAGCTCATAACCATATTGATAATTATAAATGTGATCCAAAGTCTACAGAAGGCTGGAAACCACTGTGTCAACACTATAGCCACAATTTACTTGACATGCAGCTTTATAATTAAGTATTAATTAACATAAAGCATGCAATACATTTGTAATAATCTGAAGAGATAATTTTTTAATTTCAGCCTGAAATCCAGTTAGCCTTAATGAAGAATCCTCAGGTGACTGAGGTATCAGATTTTGAATCTTCTAACTCTGAGCCTCCTTCCTCTTCCTTTTCCTTTACTACAAGGCTAAAGTATTGGATGTCTGAGGTACACACAGATAAGGGATCAGAATTATCAACTTGGGTTTAGATATCTCCCTCCCCCTGAAAAAAAAAAAAATAATAAAAATGTATTTTGTAGTCAATTTTTGTCTTTTTAAAGTTATCTGTTAATGTAAGCATTAATACTTGCAGAATTGCAAGTGTTACTTTATGTGATATCATGCTTAGCAAGTGTTTCAGAATCTTTACAGTGTTTAGATAAAACACAATCATATGTTGATTAATTGCAACCTTAGTTACATGTTTTGCTGAAGTGTACATGAAGGATTACTTACATTTATCTAGTGATAATGCAAGACTAATTTAATTTGGGGATATCCAATATCTATTGGAACTTTGTGATTGAATAATGCAGTACAGATATGCTCTCTTACATATTTTAGCAAGCAGCACACTTTTGATAAGTTGGTGCATAAAAAAGAAAATAATTGTGCTGAAAATATTGCATGAATATGATAGAATTTTGCACAAATAAGTTTTTATAAGACAAAGTATGTGACAACTATATATGTAAGCTTTATACAGTTGTGGCAATATTGCTAAACTTTGTAAGAATTGTTGTAGCATATTCTCAACTTTAAGCACACCATGGAGTGCATATATTACACCTGTAATGCTTGTATAGGCACAGCACTTGTAGGCCAACACACTGCAGATCATGTATGGGCAAGCTCTCCAACTCCTCACTATTGGTGAAACACTTCATACTGGTCTGTCTTTGCACTCACTGTTGTTCTGCTTCCAAGCAATCACACCAGGAGCACAAGGAAAGACTGCCCAATGATTCTCACATATAATCTTTCCATGTGGTTAAGCCAACATACATATTAAACTATAATTTTATTGGGACATTGAGGTTGTATCCATTTTAAGGACTGTCATAGTCACATGAAGTTTGCTGACTGTTATACCCCAAAACATCAATTGCTTGGACATTTGGACAGGACAATGATATCACCTTTGTTGGCCAACTGTATTCAGCCTGTAGTATTAAAGTCCGTCCATGATTTGCTGGAATATGATGGTTTCACATATTACTTCATGGAATTTATCAATATTTTGCTTTAACCTGTACAGTACCAATGGCGTATACGTATGTATTTTGCTATTGGTATACATGTTTACATCTTTATTACTCCCACAATGATTGGTCAATGTCCAATCCCAAGCATGTCTGTATTTTTTATCTTTTTTATTTTTTATGTAGGAAAGAGAAAACAGCTAAAGGCAACAAAAACTTTGACGATAAAAACCCACTTAGCTTCTGGGCACCTTTGACCTCTTATGTAGTGTTTAAATCTTGTTTGCATTCCTAAATTAAAAACAAAATTCCTGCACATGGGAGAAAAAAAACATTTATTGTTCCAACGTTGTACGGGTTAATGAATATCAAACATTCTGTTAATTAAAATTTTTTAAGGATGTGAAACAATGTTTCTTCCGTAATTCTCAACCTAGGTTAAATAATTTGGTTTATTTACATTGAACTATGCATGGTTCCATTTACTTCCTTCTCTATTATTTCCTACCATTTACTGATTTGATTTTACTCTTTTTCAGTTTATAACTTTTTTTTTCAGTAATGTATCTCATATCCCCTGTGGTCTACTTGTACCTATTGAGGGTACTTTCCAGTTCAAAATATTTGACATGGTTCTCCTAGTCATATCCTTGCTTTTTTCCTTGGCTTGGCAGAACTCAGTGTCTTCACTTCACCAATGCACTTAAAGTTCACATGTCTTCAGCTACATGTGTGTTGTGCTGCTTCTCATAGTTACACATTTTTTTTCCAGTCTCTTGTTTGTTATCATCATCCTCAACATTTCCAGTTCAGTTATCTTAAGCATTATACTTCTCACATAAACATGGATGGAAAGCTGTTCTTTTGCTGAATTATGACTAATTGCGTCATCTCTTATTCACTTGCTTCTAAAGCTTTATTGACACTTTATAGGCAACACTTGATTGTTTCTTTCAATAATGAATTAAGTTATGCTGTCAATTAAATTGATAAACTATAATACTAGCTATACCAGACAAAAGGTCAAAGTACAGATGGCTCCTTATTTGATGAAGCAGTTATATATATATATATATATATATATATATATATATATATATATATATATATATATATATATATATATATATATATATATATATATATGAGGGGAGGGTCTGAAGGAGGTATGGGAAGGATGGGGGGGTAAGGAAGAGGGTGTAGAGAGGGAGAGGAAGGTGGCCTATGATACATATCTGAAACAGCTTTAGCCACTTACAGCTGCCATGAAAATAGGGAGCCAACTGCACACCCATAGAGCAGTATTTCAGTATAAGAGTGTTTCACTTGTAAGCACAGGCATTCATAACATATGAACATGACAGCTAATATGCATACAATATATGCATGCTGTTGAAATCTAATACAGTATATTAACATGTGATTTATTTTCTACACATGCAAATTATTTATCAACTTTGCATGTATTATGTGAAAACCATATCCTGCTTCATGTAATAATTGTTCATCATTATATGTATATTTTTTCACTCAAAATGTGATGTGGTGTCACTAACTCACACACAGGCAAGGAAGTTTCATCAAAGGTTAGAAGGCTAGACAGTTCAGGGAAAAATGTCCATGTAATTATTGTAGGTACGATACATTAGGTACATAGTTTTGATTTGTCTCACGTACGGCAGATAGCTCAGAAAAGAATCCCTCGTGTTTGGTGAGCTTCATTTCTTTGCTGTGCTGCGATCTTATCACATGAAACATGCCCAAAGCTTATAGGTGAAAAGCTACAGTTAATATCCTGATATTTAAAATTGGTGATTGTTTAGATGACACACTTGACTTGGCTGAAATGTTTTGTTCGTAGAGTTCTTCATGATAAATGATCATTGACTGCTTGATGGACTACACTTGTGTCATGTTTATTTTGCAGAGTCATGAATATATATTCTGCCCATTCTTTAGTTGGCAAACATTAATTTGAGTAAAGTGGTGACAATGTGTCAAAGAAAACAGGAGCTGTTTCCAGTTTACAAGTAAAATTGATCATGAAAACTTTCATACGAATTTGTAACCTAACTACCCCATGTAACTTTTCTTTCAAGAGTCATGATTTCATTTCCAAATAGTGGAAATAGTGTTCACTACTGAAAAAAAAAAAAAATATGCTAAGCCATTATGTTGTGTATGATATACAAAACTTCTAATAAAGACTTTTTAGCTTTACAATGTCTGATCTGATATTAATATTTTCTCTTTGAAGTTGCACTGTTTAATTTCTACAAATAATACATTGAATTGGTTATTTCTATCTGAGAAAACATCAATGAAAGATGTTTACTTTCATCAATGTCATGAACTATTCCTATGTTCAACAATAAGCCGTTCTCTATTTGTAAATTTGAGAAAACACATAAGAGTATATGTGTACCTATCACACTACAGAAACCATCTCACTGACCAGTAACAGTCACTGTAATTAATGACCAGTCTGTTTTGTGTTTATACTTAACATGTACTTTATAAGTCATCACCAGGACTATGAGGTTAGTGAACATTTTTACACTTTCACACTGCTAGGATGCATCAACTTGGCAAATTTTAGGATTGCTGTGAAGATGCAGACTAATATTTATGAGTGAATGTGCGAAGACTAACACTTACATGCTTTTTGTTTTACCATTGTCCATCATAGATATGCTACACAAATGCCAAGTTGAAGGCGTCCTAGTGAATTGCTTTCATCTTGTAGTCTTTGTCACAGTATACTGGTCATGTGATATACAGCTTTTACTTTATACTTTTCACTGAGTTACACCTTCATGAACTTAATATTACTCTTTTTTTTTCCCCAGAGTTAATTTGCTCTCTTTCATTTTTGACATTTGTGCATGTCATTTTTATTTCTTTTATCACCTCTGTCCCAGAAAAAGCTTTGTTGAGAATAGAATTAACAGTACTACTTTTATCTCATCACAAATCATTGCAGTTATTCATATATTCAGAACCTTTATATGGCCTTGGTAGTTTGAGTGAAATGTTCTGGTTTCAAGATATTTATATAATCCTCAAGGAAGAGTCTTTTCACAAATAGTATAGTTGATGTGTATCTAATGACGATTTAGGCTCCAATAAATACTACTTCTAAACTTTTGTAGCCATCAACACTGTACTCATTTGGAAAAGTGAAATTTCTTATTATAATCCAAGCATCTATAATTTTTTTTCCCTTCTTTCTTTTACATGGCCTCTTGTTACTCTGTCATCTGTAACTATGAGCTTTTCTCTGTCCACTTGCTGCAGTCCCTTAGCTTAAAAGTCAAATTCCAATCATATTTCTCTGTTATTTCCATGAATGTCTGGCTTATACTGCAGCACTTGCACCGCTGCTTAAGTGCTGCGTTCTTCAGTTTAATTACTTTTCCCTTACATCTTGTACCATTGTGACTAACAGGTGTACTAAAAGTAATACTGTGCTTAACTTCACCAGGGACAAGAGTGAAGAGGATTGTAGTAGTATGTGCATCCAAGCTTGATGGCTCATGCTGTCTTTTAGGAGTTCACAAATGCTAATGCTTTCTATTTGAAAATAAAGGCAAATCCAAATGCTTTCTACTTGAAAATTTAAGGCAAATGCTTATACATTCTATTTCCAAAATAAGGAATGCTGAAGCGCTTCACATTCTAAAATAAACATCACTATCAGTTGCACACATTGCAAACAGATACAATAATAGGTGGAATATTTTTTCAAAACTTTGAATAGAATACCATTATGCATATACATACAAACACTGTATGATACTGAAAATAGTGATGTATACTATGCATGAGTTATTTTAGCAATACATAGAAATTTTGAAATCATAATGATAATGCTATTTTCTATTTTTTAGGCGAGTTGTGAATCTGAGGTTCCTTCCCCGGACACATCGTCATCTTCAGTTCCAAGTGAAGGTGGCAGCTCAAGAAACTGGGACAGGTTCTGAAGGCTGATGGAAGTGATCATCAAACAATTGTTATAAACATAACCCTGTCACTTTGTAACTTGTGATGTCCTAAATTATCCCATTGGATACAGCACTAGGATGCAGTATCATATTTTCTTTTAAGGATGTGAGAAGAAAATGTGAAAACAATGTTAATATTGAATTATTCATTACATTTATTTACTCAAGAACATGACCTGTGTATGCATGTTTTTGAGAATTAGTGTAAATAACAATGAATAACCAAAATGGTTTAATACAGATGAAATCAAGATGGCCAAGGTTAAGTCTTAAGTCTTAAGTCTTAAGTCTTAAGTGTTGTTCTTATACATATCAGTTTGAATCACATAATGTAATGTGATATCACTAAAGTTGTGCAAGAAAAACCTCAAAAGCGTTGCATGTTTTCTTAGTAATGTGATATTTAGGACAAGAAGGGAAGACAGAGGAAAAGAGTCAAAAGTCAAAAGTTCTTCCTTTGAAGGCATCACACCATGAAAAGAATCACATAATAGAATCCCATTAGTGTCTCATAGTCTGTACTGTGAGGACTTGTCTCCTAGGACATAACTATTAGTGGTTAGGTTTGTGTGTGTTGCCAGGTTAGCTGTTCAGTATGTTCTGTAATCAAAAGTAGATAATCTGAAGCTATAAAAACAGTGACACTGTTGATGGTGAATCAAATGTGTAGATATTGTGTCTATAGTTCAAAAACAAGTGAAACAGTATATTTTATAATATATGAAAGTGGTATTTATAGCATAAAATAGACAATGAAAATATATTACTATAATTTCACCTATGATATTACTATGATTCATATTTACATTTATCTTTCCTTGTGATTAGCATATCTAGTCAGTAACAATTTATTTCTGGATTCTTGATTATGTAACCCTTTGACTGCTGCCACTTCTCCACAGCCTCAGTAAAGTGGTTGTTGTGGTACAAGTGTAGAACATTATATGGAGATACAACACCAACAGTGAAAAGAAGAAATACTGATTCAAACCTTTAGATGTGAATAGTTTGATTTTTACTGGGTGAAATTGTTTAGCATTACTCAAATGACACCAGTAATGTTATGCTGTTGGAAGTAAACAAAGGGTTCATGACAATCCCAGACTGTTGGTTCAGTCAAAAGTAATCTCATATGCAGATCTTGTCTTGTACTGCAAACATAAGAATAATTTCACTATCAAATACATCTAACATAACTGAGACATCTCTCATATGTAAATCCTGAATGTTGAAAGAGAAGTATACATATATTTCTATGCAAAGAGAATCTCTCAGTTTTTGTGGATTTCTTTAGAATGTGATTATACATTATTCTCATACTTTATTCATTGATCTTGTCTGTCTGTCCAGTAATAAGCAAGTAAGTCTTAATGAGTTGCATATATCACACACAGTTGTTAGCAGATCTTAGCATCATGTTACCGTCCTGCTTTGTGTGGTCTTCAGTGAGAGGAAAAACAATGTACCTAATCATGATTTAAAATGCTGTGCTATTGATTTGCTGCAGTGATCTAATTCTGTGATAATCATAACGTTACTTTTAACTTTTATGTTTTAACTGGTCTGAACTGCTAAACATGTTGAGCAGCTACATGTTAAGCATATTGTTGGTATTATGCAAGTCAATATTACATGTAAACTCATCATTATGGTGGGATGAAACACTTTGTCTGCACTGCTATTAATGTGCTGTGTGTTGTGTCATTATAGAAACACCTGATAATATGAAAGTGGGATAACTAAACTGTGAAACATTGTTATTAGTGATCAAATTCTCCCAGGTTCTCCCAGGATACTAAAAGGTAAATGTTAGTGTAGCACACCAGCAACTGGACCAATGCAATTACCATGGCACAGATGGGAGTATGGTCTTTCACTGTGGGAGTAGTGTAAGAAGCTGAACCTTGTCTGTGAGCCTGGTACTCATTCATTTATTTGTTGTTTGTCATCTGTCCATTCTTAATATTTCAGATGAGAGATGAAGATACTACAGGTTTTGATGACAGAACAAAAGAGAAGAACCAGATTGTAGTAGTTTAATATTTGATTTTCTGCTTTTAATATGATTATATAGTAGCGAGTTGTGATCTATGAAAATATTACGTACATATGTAGATCTGTAATTTTAATGCACAAGTATTGTTATCCTCATGCTGAAATAATTATATACAGTACAGTAATTTTGTGTTCCAATGTTATATTATGCAAATTTTACATATATAAAGTTTATATATCTATGAATTATTTTTGTAGTACATAAGGAGCACAAAATATATTTGATATGCATTACTTGAGAAGTTTGGAGGTTCCTTTTCAGCAACATATCAAATAATAGCATAGAATAATAGAAGAGTGAAGTTTTACTTTGAACACAATTAATAAATGTGGTGGTCTGGAGGTGTGTGTTCCCAGGTTGGAGTACATAATGATGCTGTGGTCATCTTAGTGATATACATTCACTTGTTCAGATTTCCATATCTTCTGAGAGATTACTCTACATACCTATTTAAATTTCTAATAACATTTCTACATCTTCCCTCTCACAACTTCATCTTGTTTCCTTTTAATTCTCAAACTTTTTAAAATTCACCAATTCATTTATTTATTTTTGTGTGTGTTCAGTGTAGAGGGTGAAATATGACACAGTAAAGGAGGAAAGAGAATATGATGGAGATATTGAAAAAGATGGGTGGAAAGAGCAAGCTGAGGGGTTCATGAAGCTGCTGCCAGTGTGAGGCAGAAAGACACTTGAGAACAGTGGAAAGTTTTGAGGAAAGTGACATGAATAGGAGAAACATTGATGGTTTCCTAACATGACAACATTCAAAAGCAACAGACTTTGATGGGAAAGGTGAGCAGTCAAGTAGCAAAGGGAACAGATTATGAAAGTTTCAGTTAAAACTATTAAGACAAAGAAACTTGTTTAATTCATCTAGAGGGCATTGCTATTGAATGTAAGGAATACAAAGGAACACAAGAATAGGCAGTACCAAATAATACCTGACCCTTATAGGGCTATTTGTGACAAGCAACGCTATCTAATCTAAAGTAAGAGATGTAGGATAATAGGGGCCAAGGACGAGAAGGAAAGTACTGATAATGAAATGTTTGAGAATAAATCAGTGTTTGCATGGAGTGGGCTGACCGATTGAGATACGGAAGATAAACCATGAAAATGAGGCACTTCTATCGATAAAACATACGCAGGCAGTAGCGGTAATAATGAAGTCATAGTAAAAGGGACTGACTCACTCGTCATGATGCAATGGAGGCAATATTGTTAAGTGCAAGCAAATAAGGATCAGCTACTTCAAATGAATTAGCACGAGGAAATCAAGGAATAAATTTCACTGGAAACAGATAGACGTGATGACAAACAAAAGGGTACAAACAGATAAGCCGACAGATAGAGAAAATTAAGCCAATATACAAATGAGCAGATAAACATACAGATATAGATGAATAAATAAATGCAGATATGAAGCAGATGGATATAAAGTGCATGGACAAAGAAAGCAAATGATAAAAAGATGGTGGCTAGATAAATGAATAAATCCATACACGGATAAGAACTGTCAGACATATCATAAACGACGCAGTTTAAAAGGCGTTACAAATCCCTGCAAGTGTTTCGCAATCGGTATGCATGTCAAGACCGCAATCAAGTGTCCGTGAGGGAGTGTTGCGCCCCTCACGAAGCACTCGCCACTATGGGGAGAATTACGAGTTATCGCCCGCGGACAATGAGCGGCTGACGGCTTGAATCACCCGCTGGCCGCTACTGTGCAACGTTCCTACATTTTTCTTTAGCGTCTGACATTACTCAGTGGGGAGAACATGTGAAGTGATTCTTCAGACTTGTCCCATTTTTGTTATTATTAGAAGTAGAGCTTGAAGTAGTTTTAATCTGCAAAAGGCACGCATGTTTAAGTCACACTACAAGCTGCGAGTCCCACATTTCAGCCTCACACACGTGGCTGGGTTCTCCCTTCTCAACAAAGCGAGACAGAGAGCGCGGGTATATTTACATATCCTTAGCCCCGTGACAAGCCGCGAACACGACACTGGAGTAATGCTGTCTTGTTTGCGAAGTTGCGAGTGCCATTTCTGCCACATCCGCCAGACACAGCGTCGCCCTCTCTCGCCTGTCCTCCTCACCCTTGACTGTCGCCCTAAACTATGAGGTCATATTAACTTGGTGACATTCTAGAGTCCTTCAAGGCTATCTTCCCTAACGAGGTAATAGCAGTATTTCTCAAAGGTCTGCTGCTCATGGATAAGGGATGAACGATAATAATACTCTCTCTCTCTCTCTCTCTCTCTCTCTCTCTCTCTCTCTCTCTCTCTCTCTCTGATTACCAAAACCCTATGTCAGAATCAATTCCTTATCTGTTTTGCCTCACACCAGCCCGCTTTACCGATCAGCATATTATAGAAGCACTACCTCCACTAGCAATGCTACTAGGGAAGCAACGCACAAGGGAAGATACAAGAAGCTACTCTTGAAGAACACTCTACTACTGCACACAACGATCACCCATCTTAATTTATCTTATCTCTAAACCTTCTTATAATGATCGACTAAGTCATGTACCACGCGAATTGAGAAGTGATCACTTATCTCATTTACGAATCTAATCTTATCACATTTATCTGATTATTTCCCGCAGCGAGGGAGTGGTAGCAATGTAACAAAGGGAGGCTGCAACAAGCTGTTCTGACATGAAACACACCTTCTTATAAAATACGTTGAGTTATTCAGGTTGTGTTCTAGTGTATGGAGCTTCAAGTAGAGCAAAATGCATACTGACATACAAGAGCGATGGTATGCGAGACAGGTGAGACAATGAGACAAGTTATATGGCACTCTGAGACAAAAGAATCTAGAGATGGTGAGACAAAAGAGACGGGACATGAAACAAGGGACAAAGGATGATATATGATAAAGAAGAGATAAAAAAAAGACAAAATGAGGCATTAGAGAGGAGACAAGACATGAGGTGAACAAAACACGAGATGAAGAGATAAAGCTGAAAGATAGACAGGACAAAAGAAAATAAAACGAGATAAGAGACAGGAAATGACAGAGAAAGATACACGAGCGAGACAAGACACACAAGATGGAGAGAGAGAGAGAGAGAGAGAGAGAGAGAGAGAGAGAGAGAGAGAGACTTGATGCAGTTGATGAGACAACCAACATGACTGACAGTGGAGTAAGTGGCGCAAACGAAATCGCACAGTCAAACGTTGCCTAGTCAAGAGATAAAGAAGCCACGTTACCAGCTACTATTTTCCATCCCCTCCCCTCCCCCCCCCTCGCAATCCAGTTCACACCAGTTCAAGCGCAGGCGTATAGTGACCGGGCGGGATCTAGTGCAGACCAACACAAAGGAACACCATAGAAGAACGACCAGCAGTAGGCTTTGTTCCCCAAGAGGCTGTTGTATTTGGAGTTTTTACCAAAAGAGAGAGAGAGAGAGAGAGAGAGAGAGAGAGAGAGAGAGAGAGAGAGTTTCTGAAGGAGGCGTGAGCGAGGAGAGGTGTGCACTGAGCAGTACTTGGGTCGGATCGTCTTGTCTCGTGATGCCTGAGGGGAAGCCAAGATGGGTATTTATAGGCACAGAATGACGCATATTTGTTGTGTTATCCCGCACGCACTGAGTCTACTTACTGCTGCTACTCTGCCACGACCATCATGACTATTTATTATCATTCCAAGCAGTAGCAGCACTAGGAGGAGGAGGAGGTGGAACAGTAGTAGCAGTAGCAGTAGTAGCAGCAGCAGCAGCAGCAGCAGCAGCAGCAGCAGTAGTAGTAGTAGTAGTAGTAGTAGTAGTAGTAGTAGTAGTAGTAGTAGTAGTAGTAGTAGTAGTAGTAGTAGTAGCAGCAGTTGTTGTTGTTGCTATTTTGTTATTGTTTTTGTTGTAGCAGCAGC
>CM035202.1:5821548-5851548 GCA_020233015.1 Callinectes sapidus | reverse complement strand
TGTACCGTCGCTTAGTACAGTGCAGTGCAATGGTACAGTGTTTGTCAGTGTTAGTATAAGGTCGCCCCTCGGGCACTAGTACATAGAGGGGGAAATTGCATCACGCCGCCTGACATCAGGAGCCCAGGACGACAAACAACTCCCCTCATCGCTGACACAGCATTGACGGATGCTCCCCTTGCCGGCTCATCGCCGCCACGCACAATATCACACACTGGTTCCTCTTGCACACGGGGCTGTATTTGTTTCTGTGAAAAGACTCCGAGGGGTTAACCTGGTCTAAAGTAGAAATAAATGCCACCCGGTAACAGACAGGGAAAGAAAGTTCCAGAGCACCAGCCATACACAGCGACAGTAGCTTCAGACATGGCTGAAGCACACACATCACCCGATTTAATCTCTCTTCTTCAACACATGGAGCGCCGAGATGAACTGAGACACGAGGAGGAAGAACGCCGAAATGAACAGAGACACGAGGAGGAACGACAGCGAGAGGAACAGCGAGGAGAGGAGGAACGACAGCGAGAGGAACAGCAACAACAGGAGTTTGCTGCTTTGTTATCTGCTGTCAGCCAGAAGATGACATATCTTTCTGCTGCCACATCGGGAATGACGTCATCCACCACGCCACCTTCCCACTCCTCCACCACTCTTACTCATAACCGCGCGCCAGCTCACGTCATATCGCCACCATCCCTGCTACAACCTGACACTTCTTACCAGGCTTTTCGGGATTGGCGTAGACAGTGGCGAAATTACTCAATGATGACAGACTTAGCTACACTGCGCCTCTGAGTAAGGTTCACATACAACTAGCTTCGTGCCTGCCTCAGTCCTGAAGTGCTACACATACTCCACTATCGTCTTCAGATTCCAGACGACGACTCTACACCCATTGAAAACATCATTACCACGCTCGATGAACACTTCAAAGCCCAGACCAATGAGGCTTTACGTCGGCGTGAATTGTTCAGCTGCCGCCAGATGATCGGTGAACAATTTAATGAGTATTTTGTACGAGTCAAGACCCTCGCGGAAGCGGTGGATGTTTCCACGGGAGGCCACGCTGACTGTGAATCGACTGAACTCAAACAGGTGATGCTGATGGGAGTGAGCGACAAGGAGTTGGTTCAGGAGCTCATAGGTATAATACCGACTCATGGACCAGGTAGTACAGCACTGCTACGCATATGAGGCAGCCAGACGCACAGCCAACGCTATCACCTCTCTTTCAACTGCTGCTCGTGCTGTTTCCTCATACATGAAGGGGAAGAAAGCGAAGCAGCGTAATTCTTTTTCGTCTTCCACGACATCTCAGTCTCTCGACACGTCTTCATGCGACTTGCGGCCATTCTCACGCCAGGGGTCAATGCAAGGCGGCAGACAACATAAATAGTAACTGCGGCATGAAAGGACACCGCATCAAGACTCCCCAGTGCCCCGTTCTCAGTGCTACATGTCGGAGATGGCAAACGCAGCCACTTTGACCGGTATTGCCGCTTCACAAAGCCTTCAACACCCGACACAACGCAGACAGGGAGCAACACACCACCAGTACAGCCTTCTAAGGGAAAGGGCGCCGCCAACGTCCGCCGTATCGAGGACAACAGACCTGACATGTTTCCGTCCGTTGTGGTCAAGATTACCTACAATAAAGGCACAAGTATGTATACTTGCTTTGTTGCCTGATACCGGTGCAGACTCAACCATAATGGGCCCAGATCCCTTAATCTCTATCGGCTTAACACTGGAGGACCTTCACCCGACTACACAGACGCCGATCTACGGTGCTGACGGTTCACCCATGCTGCCAGCCATCGGTTCTGTACAGGTTCAACTAGAGGTGAAAGGAAAAGGTATCCAGGAGTGGATTCACGTACATCCCAACATACATGTTCCCCTCTTATCATACAGGGCTTGTAGGGAACTCGCTCCTATCTCTGAACAATTCCCCAACTCCATCGCACAGGTAACTCACGCGGCGGTGCAGAGTGGTGCCACGGAGCGGCACGGCAAGGACGGCAACAATCCCCACGCCTCTCCACCACCTCCCCCCTTTACCTGTTTGACCACTCCTGCTCAAGCCAGATCGTACTTCTTGAAGGAATATGCCGACGTTCTCTTGAAGAAAGAAGACCTTCAGAGGACCCCACTACGGCCTATGGTAGGGACACCGATTCGAATCCACCTACAAGAGGACGCTCAACCCTTCGCAATTCACACCCCACGGCATATTTCACTCGCATACCAAGAAGCGGTCAGGCAGGAACTTCTGAGCATGGAGGCTCAGGGCATCATTGTCCCCACTGGCGACACACCTTCAGCTTGGTGTCATCCACTCGTCGCAGTACCCAAGTCGAATTGAGGCGTGCGCATCACTACCAACTTATCCAAGTTGAACAGTCAAGTCACGGCCTGCTCACCCATCTCCTACGCCTTTCGCCGCCATCCGAAGTGTCAAACCGGGTAACAAGTTCTACACCACAGTTGACGTTCTTCATGGCTATTGACAAATGGAATTAGCGGAGGAAGACCAACACTTGACGACATTCATCACACCTTATGGTCGCTTCAAATACCTTAGGGGTCCAATGGGTTTCGCCGCTACTGGCGACGACTTCTGTTGCAGAGGCGACGCCGCACTTCAGGGCATTACTAACTGCGTAAAGGTGGTAGACGATGTTCTTATCTACGACGAAGAGCTGCTGCCACACCTACACCGAGTTAACAACGTCCTTGCTCGCTGCCGTGCTCATGGCATTACTCTCAACGCAAAGTTCGCCCTCGAAAGGTCCGCTGTTAAGTTCTGTGGATTCATGCTTTCCACGGACGGGATAGCTGCCGATCCTGATAAAGTAAGGGCCATTGCAGAATTCAACATACCAGCTAACATCACCAACCAACGATCCTTCATAGGGTTGGTAAATCAGCTGGCAGAGTTCTCCCTCGAAATCTCCACCGCAACACACCCACTACGTCCCCTCATGAGTCCAAGACGAACCTTCACTTGGACTGTGGATCACGACACTGCTATCCAGAGAGTTAAGGAAGGCCCTGGCCAGACCACCGGTTTTGGCCATGTTTGATCCTCAGCTACCAACCATTCTCCAAACATCTAGACTCTACGGCATTGGCTACGCCCTCCTCCAAGACCAAAGTGGAGGCAAACTCAGACTTATTCAATGTGGCTCACGCTTCCTGACTGACACGGAAACACGCTACACCACAATTGAGCTGGAGCTGTTAGCTACAGTATGGGCCACGTTCAGGTGGGGGTACTACCTCAAAGGTCTTCAAACATTCGAACATGTGACGGACCACCGCCCAGTTATACCCATACTCAACAGCTACACACTGTATGCAGTCGAGAATCCACGGCTAAAGCGTCTGAAGGAAAAGCTGTCACTTGGCAGTTGTTGTGCGAGCAGTGCACGTACTCGCTTCGCCTGATACACAACAAGCCACCACTGACATGCAGCTTCAGGAACTCCAGCAAGCAGCACGCACCGACAAGACGTACGTCCGGCTGCTCAACTGTGTTCACAACGGGTTCCCCCCGCATCGTTATCACCTTCACAACTCTCTCCTTGACTTCTGGAAGATTCATGATGAGCTATACTGAGATGGTGATTTGGTCTTGTACAGCCCACGCATCGTAGTACCTGCAGAGTCTCGGAAGTCTCTGCTATAGCGCCTGCACGATAGCCATCGCGGACGAGCCACCAAACGTTGAGCCAAGCAGACAGTGTTCTGGTCGGGCATAAACTCAGATATCATCAACGCCGTACGTGCTTGTGAGGCCTGCCAGATGCTACTTCCAAGCCAGTAGCGAGAAGAGTATAGGAATGACGATCAGCCCACTTGACCCTACGAGTCTATCTAGGCGGATCACTTTCAAGGGAAGTATTTTCTCGTCATAGTTGGTCGTTTGTCCTGATGGTCGTCTTCCCTTGTGGTACAGATACTACGACATCTGCCAACATTCCACACTTCAGCCAGTTCTTCAGTGATCACGGCGATGGAGGACCCCAGTTTAGAGCGAAGGCCTTTACAGACTTCCTACAACGCTGGAAGGTCAACCACATCGTCATGTCACCTCATCATCCCAAATCCAATGGACACGCCGAGGCTGCTGTCAAGTCGCTGAAGCACCTCATCTCCAAAGTGGCGCCCACTGGAAATATAATATGTGAGGATTTCGACCGAGGACTGCTAGAATTGAGGAACACTCCGAACCACACAGGATGCTCACCGGCACAGATACTCTTAGGCCATTCCCTTCGTACTTGTGTTCCTGCCCACCCACGCTCCTTTCAAGCAGAGTGGCAGCCTGACGCGGAGGAATGCGAGCAACGTGCCGCCAAGCGAGACGAAGAAGTTCGAGTTCGCTACAACACCCGGACCCGGGAGCTCCCTGCCCTGTCTGTCAACCAACGCGTGCGGATCCAAGACCCAGCGACCAAACGGTGGTACAGGACAGGCACCGTGGAGGCACAACCTAAGCCAAGACAGTATGACGTCCGACTTTCCAACGGCAGCATGATCAGGTGCAACAGGATTCACTTGCGTCCAGTGCCATCGCCCACCACGACCCCAGATGAGGCAGTACCCACGGTTTCTCCAGGTCCTCGACGTTCACCGCGTCTGCGTCAACGCCATGACACGCCTACATGAAGCTCAAGACCCTGCTATGAGCTTTAAGGAGGGACGGAGGTGTGGGATAACACATTAGCTTAGCTAGGACAATACACTACATACACTAGCTAACATACAAACAACCTCGGGTTATGACAACTGCTAGTCACACCCTACCCCAGGCAACGCTATTGTATCAGATCAGCGGAGGCAAGCCAGATCAGATACACGTTCCGTGTTGCGCTCTTTGTATTTAAGACAATACATCTACAAAACGTACATCCTGTGTTTGTTTTGCTCACCTCTATCACCAGAAGAACCTATAGGACGGTGCTACCTTAAGCAGCACGAAGAAGAAGAACAACAACAACAACAGCAACAATAATAATAATAACAACAACAACAACAACAGCTACTACTACTACTACTACTACTACTACTACTACTACTACTACTACTACTACTACTACTACTAACAATAATAATAACTACTACTACTACTACTACTACTACTACTACTACTACTACTAAAAACAACAACTAACAACTAATGTAGACTATAGAGATATTCAGACAAGCTGGGGGGGGGGGGGGGAGGCAAGTAGACGGAAACAGGTGTAAAAAGTTGATTTTACTATCCGATCGGTTTCGCCTACGGCTTCCTCGGGGGAACTGTTCCCCTGAAGAAGCCATAAGCAATAAAACTGTTGAAGAGGAAACTGGTAATAAAATTGCAGAAAGAAGAAAAAAAATGTAGGAGGGTAATATGGAGATCAAAGCTTTGTGCCAGATTCTATAAAAAGCTTTTGATATGTCTAAGGCAACAACAACAGGTTCATAAAAAAATATCTTGAAGAGGATGACTAAGACCAAGGATATTATAAATAGAATCCTTGACTAAGATTCAGTAAGGAAAGCCAGAAGATCACCAGTAGAGCGGCCCTGACCTAAGTCATATTGGCGATCAAATACAATATTAAAAAGTGATATCAATCAATCAATCATGGGGGGCATACGCCTGGGGGCGCGTTGCCTCGCCTACTCTACGACGCCACCCATGGCGGTCACGCCTCGCGAGTTTCCATGCAGGCTCCCTTCCCATACTGAGTGACTCCCAGCAGGAGGCATCGACTTGCCGCAGCCAAGAGTTCTTTGGGCGTCCCCTTGGCCTCCTCCAAGCTGGGTTATCCCTTTTGGAAACGACCTGATAAGCTGGATCGCCTTCCGAGTAACGTGCGACATGTCCATATAGCCGCAGTTGGCGTTGACAGACTATACTAGTTATAGGTCTCGAATCGGTCTCAAGGAACAATCGCTGATGTGACACAAAGTCATACCAGCAGTATCCCATGGTCATGCGAAGGCATGGAGTACCAAAGACATCAATTCGCCTCTTCAGGTCGGTGTTCAGTGTCCATGTCTCACAACCAAAAATTAAGACAGGGGTCACTAGCAACTTGATGATCCGAATCTTTGTCCGTCTGCACAGGTATCGACATCGCCAAATGCTCATGTTGAGCGAGTCCATAACGCCGTGGGCCAAGCCAATCCGCCGTGTGACTTCTTGGTTCGACCCACCATCGTTATGAACTACACTACCAAAGTATGTGAAGTTTTTCAAGATTTCAATGTCTTCCCCACACGCATGGACAGACTGTGCCTAAGAATCTTCTCATTGAGGATAGATTCAAAAACTTTAGACAAACAAGAGAGATGTAGGGCGGTAGTTTGAGAGTAGAACCGTCATCCTTTTCAGGAAGAGGATGACTGTAGGCAAACAAGCAAGAAGGAAAGAAAGAAGTCAATAAACTGAATTGAAAGAGTTTGGACAAATAAGTTGCAAGACAGGAGCACTATTTGAGAACAATAGGAGGTACCCTACCAAGTATATAAGCCTTCCGAGAGTTTACGGTAGCTTATGCATAAAAACATCATTGCGAAGAATTTTAATTGAAGGCATGAAATAAAGGGAGAAGGAAAGTGAAGAACATGCCCAGAATCCAAGACAGGGTTATTAACAAAAGTCTGAGGGAAGAGCTCAGCTTTAGAGACAGATGAGATGGCAGTGGTGTCATCATAATTATAATATCCTTGTTATGTGCTCAACACACAGATCGGTCTCTGATTCGGAAACAATAGTCAATCCGAGGAAAATCATCATAATGCCTTTTCAAGTCCTCTAAACCAATAGAAATGAAATGCCAGAGGCACCCACTCTTTTGAGATTCTGAGGAAGAATTGGAGAAATAGGGGAAGACAGATATGAGATTGCGATCGGCGGAGCTCAACCGTGAAGATAAAGGTAACAGCATAAGCAGAAGGATCAGAGACAAGGAAAAAGTCAATAATTTTGGGAATATCTCCAAGACGGTCAAGACTACTAGTAGATCGTTGCACTAATTGCTGTAGATCAGTAGTTCCCAAACTAGGGAGTTCGTCCCCCCCCCGGGGGGACGTGTGGAGGATACAACAGGGATGGAGCCGTGAAGCCATCTTTTGAAAAAATCCTTGTTTAATAAGAATAAGGAAAGCATTTAAGAATTATAAGAACTCGAAATAATATGTATTGGTGATGCCTTCATATTCATAATTAGATAGTTTATGGAATTGTGGATGTCTTATTTTGATGTATTGGTGATGCCTTCATATTCATAATTAGATAGTTTATGGAATTGTGGATGTCTTACAGTAGTTTGATTTGTTTACTGGAGTAAGTGTCTTAACTTTGTTTACATTTGTTTACTGTATTATGAGAACTCCAAAGGTTATGTACGTTCCATGTTCTTGTATTTTTATTCTCATGAGTATTCTTATATATTTCATTCCATGGTTTCAAACTATTTAGCTCTTGGAACTGCAAATTCATTTTGTTGATTTATATATTTTTTTTCGTTCCCTCTGAACAAAATCTTTAGTTACTTGGAAAAATGTCTCGTGCCAGTATTGTTTGTTTCATTTTTTTTCAATACAAACAGGAATAGTTTTTTTTTTCTGAAGTGCTGATATGAATTTGAAAAATCATATAAACACACAAAAAAGAGTGGGTTGAGGCTTGCGGCTCCACTGGAAGCAAAAATGGGGCGTCAGGTAAGATAATTTGGGAACCAATGCCCTAGATCATGGACGATAGCAAAGTTGAAGACTAGTTCACCAGGATGGTCAATGAAGGGAGAGGAAAGCCAAAGCCTGTGGTGAACACTGAAATTTCTTATGACAAAAATATCTTCCAATAAATAGAAAGAAAGGTTGGAGTAATTATAATTGTTATTGAATTGAAATGTTATTAATCACATAAAACCACGTAGTTGTAAATGAATTCAAAACTTTAATGTTTTGTTGTTGTTAATATGTTAATATAGGTTTGGGCTTAGTAATGGAAACGCTGGGCTTGGTCCAGCAATGGCTGCTTAGCGGGCTTAACACGGCGAACGCATCTAGCCTCCGTTTGTAGCCGCTGGACCTCTCAACAAAGTGGCACGCAGAGGCGGTCGGTTTTAGCAGAGCCCCTGATCTACTGTGCCCTTGCCCTCAAGTGCCCATCAGATCAGGTGATTTTTTTTCTTTTTCATTCGCCCTAACCTAGGTGTTAGGTAATTTTATTCATCTTTTTTTTTATTCAGATTATGGAATTGCTTTGTGTTTTGCTTATTTACACACGTGTATTTATTTGTTTGTTTCTTAACACATATTTACTTAGTTTTTCTGATTTTTTTCTTTTCATATCATATGTTCACCTACTTTTTCCTTTTATACGTGCATTACCAACAACAACAACATTTGACATAAAATGATTATAAATATTCATACCTATCACACACGCTTCATTCACAATGGAGTTTTACTCCTATTACAAAATTATTGTCCATGGTCATGGCAGAGGGGAGGGAGGGGCCATAAGCAAACAGGGTAGCATTACTAATTGTTGTTATTTTTCTTGTCTATTTATTTTCGTGTTATAAGGCCTCTTGTCATGAGCATAAAAATGGCAATAAATAAATAAATAAATGAATAAAAGTAAATAAATAAAAAGATAAGTCCTACTAAAGGTAATACTAGGGAATGACACACTGACAGAACATCTGAAATTATGTTGAGTGACTTGAAACCTCCTTTCTTAAAACAAAAATATAAATAAAGAAATCATTCATAGGAAAAAAACAGAAACATTTCTTCACATAACGGAAACTAATCTGATCTCACCAGTCTACCGTAATGAAATACCTTCAATACCTCCAAAAGAAAGTCACTGAATATTACTATTAATTTACGACTCACACTATAATGTGTTCAATATACTCATGAACAGGATCTCTAGCCAGTGAGATACGTAAAGGAAACAAAAATAAATATGAGCTGATCAGTTAGCTTTACCATTATTTCAAGAAAATAGAAAAGAGAAACGTGAAGAAAGCTGTGCGGTGTAATCTAAGGGATGCCGTTGAAGGTTGTACTGGCTCCGATGGAATGTCACTGGTTAGTTATGCTGGCTTTTAAAGGAATGACGTCCATAATGTTCTTACGAAGTCTAGGAAATGCCATTGGTATCGTTGTGATGGCTAATAAGGAAGGCTGGGTGGTAGGGTTGTGACGGCTAATAAGGAAGGCCATTGGTTTGAGTGTGGTGGCTATTAAGAAAGGCCGTTGGTAGGGTTGTGACGGCTGTTAAGGAAGGCCGTTGGTAGGGTTGTGACGGCTACTAAGGAAGGCCGTTGGTAGGGCTTTGACGGCTGTTAAGGAAGTCCGTTGGTGGGGTTGTAGCCGTTACTAAGGAAGGTCATTGTTAGGGTTGCGACGGCTGTTAAGGAAGGCCGTTGGTAGGGTTGTGGCGGCTCTTGGGAAAGGCCGTTGGTAGGGTTGTGACGGCTCTTGGGAAGGCCATTGGTGAGTTTATAATGACTTCCAAAGAGCGCCATTATGTATTAGGCTATCACTGTTTTAGAGGAATGCATTTGGTGGGGGCGCTGATGGGATGGCTTCTAAGGAAGGCCGTTGGTGGAGTTGTGACGGGAACGGGGTTGTGACTGACTGAGGAATGCTGTTGGTGGAGTTGTAATGGAACAGCTTCTGAGGAATGCCGTTGGTGGGGTTGTGATGGGACGGCTTCTAAGGAATGTTGTTGGTGGGGTTGTGATGGGACGGATTCTAAGGAATGTTGTTGGTGGGGTTGTGATGGGACAACTTCTAAGGAATGTCGTTGGTGGGGTTGTGATGGGACAGCTTCTAAGGAATGTCGTTGGTGGGGTTGTGATGGGACAACTTCTAAGGAATGTCGTTGGTGGGGTTGTGATGGGACAGCTTCTAAGGAATGTCGTTGGTGGGGTTGTGATGGGACAGCTTCTAAGGAATGTCGTTGGTGGGGTTGTGATGGGACAGCTTCTAAGGAATGTCGTTGGTGGGGTTGTGATGGGACAGCTTCTAAGGAATGTCGTTGGTGGGGTTGTGATGGGACGGCTCTTAAGGAATACCGTTGATGGGGCTGTGATGGGGTGGTCATGGGACAGAATTTTAATCAAAGGCATGAAATAGTTGGAGTTCCCTATTGAGAACTATATTTTCAAATAGAGTTTTTGAAGGAGAACATAGTTTCTCTTTAATTGCTTCTTTGGTGGTTTACCTCAGTCATCTTGTAGTTAGGGTTCCCTTGCATTGCAGATGTTGACAGCACTGCTGAGATATCCATTCATTCTTTGATATATTCTTAACGTACATATGTCCATGAAAGCACAGTTGGTATTACTGAAGAGTGAGGTCTACTGTGCCCCTCCTTTCACATGGCCATCAGATCAGGTGAGGTCTAACATGGATATTTATACCTGTCTCACGTTTTCTAAACGTATATTGTAAAAATAAAAAAAATTAAGCTTTTAAATAAAAATCCTACTCGGTCTGAACCAATTAACATGTTGCTGAAGGAGTTTTATGGAAGAGTCATCCTGACAAAGAAAACAACAGTCACCCTTTTAGAACACAATCTGTAGCAACCTGAGCCCGAGTGAAATCTTGAGACTAATATTTCTTAGTAATGGCCACAACAAATGACTTTAATAGGAAAACCTGCAAAAACCGTGTTTATCGCGAAAAAAAATGTATGCATTGTACAGTATTTGATAGCATGTTTATTTTATGAATTATAATATGATGTTTGAATGAATATGTATACACCTAGAATATTATATTATAGTCTGATGCTGCGATAGACCTCATGCTATAGTCAAAACGGGAGGTAGCTCTCACGCTAAATTGAGATGACCTCTCGCTATAGTAGGGCCGCACAGTTTTTTGTCTACTTTTGTTGTTTTTTGGTAGATCTCTCGCTATTGTAGCACCGCACAGTTTTTGTCCACTTCTGTTGTTTTCGATTATCTCCATTGCATGTGCAAATTGCAAATGTGATCACCAATACAGTGACAGATGGTATTTTGATGCATGCCTTGTAATATATCATATGATGTTTTACTTAGTGTCGAGCTATATTTCAAATGCTTCACAATAAACTCTGTTGAAAGAGTCATGCTTCGTTTTTATTTTCTTCAGAAAATTGGAAGATTCTAGGGTGTGAATATGAGAGCAAGAGAAAGTAAAGTCGTTGTGCTCATAGACACAACATTCACCTGCGGAATGAAAATAAGGATAGAGAAAATAGAAGGGAACAGAAAATGGATTACTATCCGTGTTTCGGTTAGAATAAGAAAATGGTAATAATAATAATAATAATAATAATAATAATAATAACAATAATAATAATAATAATAATAATAATAATAATAATAATAATAATAATAATAATATTAATAATAATAATAATAATAATAATAATAATAATAATAATAATAATAATAATAATAATAATAATAATAATAATAATAATAATGATAATAATAATAAAGCGATTTTTCTACTCTAAATCTGAAGTGTTTGTGCTCAATAAGAATAAATATATTGCAGGGGTAAAGCTTCATAGCAGCAATCAAGGCTTTGTCTTATGTGTCAGCAAGTCAGTCTTTACTGTACATATCATCTATTCTATCAATCTCTAGGGAATTTCTTTGCGTTAGAAGGCTGGTACAAACAGTACCTGGTATCTGGCCGTTGGGATGCATGTACCACTCGCGCAGGAAGAGCAGCAGCTGATCCTTGGCGAAATCTGCGTCCACGATCGCCATAGCAACCATATGGAAGGCGAGATCCCACGACGCGTACTGATAGGGATCACAAACGAAAAGGATATCAATTATCTGCTAGACTAATGGCTTAATGAGTTTGAAGCTCTTGAGTAACGATAAGTTTACGAATTGATATTTATATAAGCTGTGCAATAGCCTTAGATTAGAAGTCTTTCACATGAAGACTCACCCAGGGGTATTCCCACTTGTCTGGCATGGAGATGATGTCACGGTTGTACAGGTGACCCCAATCACTGTTTCTCCCTGAGCGACGGGACTCAGGTGGTGGTGGCTGGTGCCTGGAACGCGTGGAGACTCGACAACTATATTATTGGATAAGTGACATTGATACCCTTTTCTTCTATACATGTTTCATGTTACAGGTAAGAGTAAGGATCTACACAATCACTATAACATACGATATGTTTTACTATTTCTAATGATGTACTTTACAACTTCTGCAGGAGACTTACTGGTCACCTTCCAGCCAGTCTTTCACTATGTAGTGGTAGAACTGCTTTGTCCACACCAAGCCAGCCATCGCCTGACGGGCCACCAGCTGCTGCTCTGCGTTTAGGCGAGGACTCAACGCCTGCCGTCAGTGATAAAAATAAAAATACGAGAGAGAGAGAGAGAGAGAGAGAGAGAGAGAGAGAGAGAGAGAGAGAGAGAGAGAGAGAGAGAGAGAGAGAGAGAGAGAGAGAATTCTTAATTTCACAATCTGAGTTTTCTTACATACGAGGTGACTCACCTCTGCAACAACATTGTCGTTGCTGGTCTTTTGTTCTCATACTTAGATAAACTAAGTATCAGAAATATCAAACTGGATTTGATGTTCCTTGAAATCTAATATAGTTGAGGACGATGGGGCTGACAACACTAACCCTGCTATAGAAAACATTTGCCTCCTGCTTTCTCTGCTTCATAATGGCGGCAAAGGCCTCGCCGAACACTGGTGACTCGGTGTGTGCTCCTTGATCAAGTGGAGGCTCGTCAGCCTGCCACAACCTGGATCGCAGGGTGGTGGAGGCCCCAGGAGACAGAGTGACCACGTGGTGGGCGCACACTTTGGTGCCTCTTGACTTTGGGTTTACTGCCGACTTTTCTCCTGGAGGAGAAAATAACAAAGAAAAGTTATGATGGTTCCAATGTTTAACTAATATTGATATAAGGCACTCTTTATTAAAAAAAATAGATAAGTAAATAATAGAATTCAAGTAATTTTTCTGAGCAGCAACTGACAATCACACAAACCATTCGAGTTAAATGAGAGAGAGAGAGAGAGAGAGAGAGAGAGAGAGAGAGAGAGAGAGAGAGAGAGAGAGAGAGAGAGAGAGAGAGAAAGAGAAAGAGAGAGAGAGAGGGGGGGGGGGGGGGGGAGGGAGATGATTACGATTTTTGCCAGCCTTCCTCCTTTCATTCATGGTTACCGAGACTTCTCTTACCCTCTCAATGTCTCACCATCTATGAAGTAGCGATGGAAAGCGTCCTTGACGTAAGGTGTGTAGTTGTCAACGCCAAACAGTTTCCGGGTGTTGGTCTCATTCTCCGTGAAGAACAGTGGAGCCTCTCCTCCGCTCTGTAAGTTATAATGTCAGTGAGACTTGCTTTAGCACCCACAGATTTTACGGTGAACATTAGAAGTTCTAACCATATGAAACATATGGGGATAGCAACTCATGGGGTAGTAATAGCGCATCAGGCTCAGAGCCTCACCTGGTCTACTGCCCACAGGTAGTTCCCTAGTGATTCGTGCCATCCTCTCACTCGTGTGGCGCCCACAGCTTCCAGCTTGGGCTTGAGGCCGCAACCCTCGTGTGTGCAGCCCCATACCCACGTGTTGCGGTACCTGTAACGGCAGTGAATATCCCTTATTGATAAATTTTCAGTCATTTACAGACTCAAAACTTACAGATAACCATGAAAATAGGTATGGTACGTAAAGAAAGAATAAACATTCGGTATCAACTCAGGCGTCATGGGAAGCTTTTAATAATTCATTCAACTCATCAGCATACATGTATGTATACTACTGCGAAGTACCAGTCAGCGCACCTCAGTAATCTGAGGCTGATCCACCTCGGCCTTCCAAGGTTGACAACATTCAAGGCTATAGGCAACGTTCTCTGTAAATCAAGCACGCTCCCAGGATTTTTGCCATACTACATTGGTGTACAGGCAAGCTTTGTTCATACATGCTATGCATGATGAAAATTTCACTTCTGACCATAAAATGAATATAACATTTTTCTATTATTCACAATTACTAATATAATTGACACACTGCCTGAGAAATGGATGATATTATAAACCAAAGTTTTACACTTGATGTGAAAACCTTTGGCAGGCTGTGGTAGAGTGGACACTGCATACAAATGCTGGATGGGGAGTGAGGAGCTTCATGTCGTCATACCGATGCTGGAGTATCTACCTCATGATCAAGAGAGAGAGAGAGAGAGAGAGAGAGAGAGAGAGAGAGAGAGAGAGAGAGAGAGAGAGAGAGAGAGAGAGAGAGAGATGGGTGGCGGAGGGGGGGGGGTGTATTTTGAGGAGCTCTTAACTTAAAGAGTATTCTAAAGAACGTGATCTGCTGCACCCCACCTCATCATCCCCACTACGGCTAGTTGTCATCACGAATACAAGAGAGTCATGGTGAGCCTTGGCATCGGTCACTGCCTTATGCGTCTCGCGTACAGCGTCATTGCAAGCTTGGCGATGACTCTGTTCACATTACGAGTATTACGAGGATACTCTTCTTTCTTCACATTTGATATGAATTCATGTTAGAACTATGACATTAGGTGCTTGGAATGTTCCTAGAGTTTATTCACCACAAGAACCAAGGACTACTATAGCTTTTCTGACTGCGTGTAGCACAAAAACAACGCTACTGAAAGAATTCACTCTTAATTTATATACGATTCCCGCTAAGTTAATCAGTACTTGTGTGAATTGTGAATTCGCCACCTTACAAACTCTAATAAAATTATGGATTTCATATAGATACAAGTATGGATGAGAAGTAGGACGAAATTGCTCTCGATATAAAGTCCCGCAATTCGTAACTGTATAATTTTGCATAATGTTATTCTATCAAAACATATCTCAGGAAGAAACTGGGCAGAAAAAAGAGCCATCCGTCCTCTCTCAAGAACCATACATAAATACAGAACATGTCTTTATATAAACATACATACCACAGGGTAGGAAAGACATGAAGTGTGTCTTCTTTGAGGCCTCTATTGGTGACGGTGACCTCGACCAGCAGATTGTTCGGGGAGGATTTGGCGTACTCTACCTCCACGTCCCAGTACCCAGCGGCCAGGACTCCTGGCGGAGAAAAGGAGAAGGGTGTGAAGGGATAATTTGTCACTGGAATAAGTTGATCAAGTCACGTGTATGTATGCACCATTGTCCTTGCTTGTACTTTAGTGGGTTCCTCTCTACTCTGTCCAGCTGACAGGCTACAAACCTATCCACCAGCCTGCCTTTAGGTACTCTGTGGTTCTTTTAGCATAATAGTCTAATATCATCTATCTCTATATATTTTCAACATAATCAAGTAGATATTGGATTTTGTGTCCCTCACCGGTATCCTCCAGCTCGTACTCAGGATCGTACACGGTCCTGGCCGCGGTCGTGTGCTCCATGTCGTGGTAAGGGAAGGCCTGCTGTGGGTACTTGTACAGATAACGCAGGTAAGAGTGTGTGGGTGTGGCGTCCAAGTAATAGTACAATTCTTTAACGTCCTCGCCATGGTTACCCTGCACAGGAGGAAGAACAGGAAGAACGTGAAGAACAGAGACGAACCTTGCGTGGACGCAGTCATGCATGCGTACATCTTCTCCCTCCCCCCAACACACACCTGGGGTCCTGTTAGGCCGAAAAGTCGCTCTTTCAAGATGGCGTCGCGAGTGTTCCACAGTGCCAGGCTGAAACACAGACGACCCTGACGATCACACACACCCGCCAGCCCGTCCTCGCCCCATCGGTACGCCCGCGACCTGGCGTGGTCATGTGGTAAATATTCCCAGCTGTGGAAGTCAGAGGGTAATTGATATTTGAATATTATTATGATCTCATCAATTTTATTATTACATCATGTAAAAAATTATAAGGAAAAAAAAAAAATAGAGTAACAATGTAAAGATCATGATTTGACATTACTGAGGCAAATGTGAACTGCTTCTGATCTGCATTCGCAAGGCGGATGTCGGTTATATCATCGCCACCATCACAATTATCACTACTACTACCACTACTACTACTACTACTACTACTACTACTACTACTACTACTACTACTGCTGCTGCTGCTGCTGCTGCTGCTGCTGCTACTACTACTGCTACTACTACTACTACTACTACTACTACTACTACTACTACTACTACTACTACTACGACTACTACTACTACTACTACTACTACTACTACTACTACTACTACAGTGCTCCTATAAAAAGTGGAACTAGGCGGTACTTTGGGCGTTGGGCCTACTACCTCTGCGCTGTTGCCACTTCAACCCCGGAGTGACCTGACCTGATCATGACCAGCAGGGAATGACCTGCAGGATTTATATGTCAAGGAAATTTGGGTGGCAGTGTCGCACAGTCTACAAGGGCTGCTAAGTGTAGCGGAAAATATACAACGTCCTTCTTCCATATCCAAATTGAAAATCATTAAGTAAGCCATGCAATTGTATATGAAGCGTTGTAATTGTAGATCGATTAAGGCAAAAGATGTCGAGTGCAAACGTGACAACAATGTGGGACAGGTGCAGCCAACGCATAAATTTCTAAGTTAGTCTATCTCCACTTAGCTCTTTGCTACTGCCGTTAGAATGAAAACAGTGACCAACCAATTTCCGTTGGGTGAGTAGTCTTCCCGCACGGTACCCCATTGCCGCTCGCTGAGGTAGGGGCCCCACCGCTTCCAGTTGGCAATACGGTTTTTGTCCTCTCGCAGGCGTCTCTCCTCTGCGCCCTCCCCTTCCTCTGTCTGGCTCTTCATGATTCAGCTTTCACTTGTTGCCGGAGTGCCATTCACCTGCAACAACAAGGTTCATGAGAGGAATTGTTATTTACTATTGAAATTGCTCAAAAAAAAAAAAAAAATTCAGAGCGTGAAGTGTGAGTAATGGTTGTATGTTTATTGTTAATTCCTATGGAGCTATCAACAATGTCTTTCAGGTACGGAAGAGCAACAAAACTTGTACATTATCTCCCCCCCCTTCTCTCTCTCTCTCTCTCTCTCTCTCTCTCTCTCTCTCTCTCTCTCTCTCTCTCTCTCTCTCTCGCGTTTTTCTAACATCTAGAAGGTTAGAAAAACTTAAGAAATACAGAACACGGCAATTCGATGGTTGACTGCATGCGAATGGAACTCTCACTTCCCTCTATTAAAGACAGGGTCTGTCAGGTTAATATGAAACCCTATAAGAACTAAAGACAGGTACACATTGTTCAGCAGAATTAGCTGCAAGGTAAATCATTCACCAAGAAAATAAGGACACAAGGCACGAGGTGATATCTACTATCTCCGGTGCGAGAACTAGGCAACCACTGTGTCACGGCCGCGAAACACCAAAGATTTACCACGTGGGAGCATAAAAGGACTAAAATTCAGTTATTTTCCTTTCAGAAGAAAAAAAACATCTATACATATGCTCCGCAAGAAATAAAAAGTATATTTAATTGAAAATATCAGGAGAACAAGTCATGTCTGGCTGTTAGCAACAGGATAGTAGGAATTTATTGTATTTATATATGCAAATATAATCTGATGCAACATCTCTATAAGATGGTGCAACACTTCAGAAATGCTGACACAGCTTGACCCTCTACAAGGAGTTACATGTGTTTATATATATTTCAAGGCATTTCAATTATTATTGTAACCATAGGATGTTCCATTTATTAAAATATAATAATATAAACTTTCTAAGAAGGATGTAGTTTATAAGAAATCACCATATGAGAGAAAATAATGTACTTGAGCACTAAGGCATCAGACTCACACATTCACCCCTGCAACACATGATCAAATGCCTTAGGTCAGCATCTCTTCGGAGGCGTGAGGTCACGGGATGCGCCGGGAGAGAGTGAAGAAAACGAGCTGCGGTGAGTGGCGGTTGGGGTGACCCAACAAGACCGCCGTCAGTCGTCTGCCGGAGAAGGCAGAAGAAGAAAGACAGCTCGTGTGGTGGACCAGGGTGAAGAAACAGTGTGTGTCGTGTGCCGTGAAAGGGTTTTATCTCGGGACTTGATAGTGTTCTCTAAGTTATCATCCAAGAGACAGACTTAACACTTCACCGAGAAAGACAGTGACATTACGATTAACCGTGTGTCGTGAAATCATTGTAAGTATCACACATAATATATTAACTTTTATAATCTGAGTTTTCCTACAAACCTGGGTGTGAAAGAACATTATATATATATATATATATATATATATATATATATATATATATATATATATATATATATATATATATATATATATATATATATATAAACCAGTTGACCGCTCACCACAAAAGAATACATAAAATCATCAAAAACAGTTTATAGTGGTGAAACTCCACCTTTTAAGAACACCTTTCCAACATGGCGTGATGGCTCAGTGCTCAATAATGGTGGAGCGGTGATAAATGAGAAATTGAATAGTGCTTCTCTGCCAGGAAGCGCAGTTATGCCTACAGCGTAAGGTTGACAGATGGTGTCTCGTCTCCACAGGTTGAGCTGTGGACGGCGTTTGTTCGATTAAGATAGGTTAGTGGGAGGAGAGGAGTTGCATTGTTCTTTGTTGACAGTAGAGGTACATTATTATAGAGCCCTTGGATAGCTAGAAACCTGTTTTGGAGGAGACAGTCTAACTGAAGGAACCTTAGGAGGAGGAGGAGGAGGAGGAGGAGGAGGAGGAGATGAGCAGGCCTGCCCCTTCCTGTTGCTGCCGTAACATAAAACACAGAAAAAGAGTGGACGACATTGCTAAAGAAGACGCACTCCGAGACGCTGTAGACATTACATACATATTGTTACATACATATTGTCATACATATTGTTACATACATATTGTCCTTCAGACAGATACACAACCTCACATCAAATCAACAAATTCACCATGAAGGAGAGAAGAGAGAGAATAAATACAATGGATGCCCACTCATGACACACTACACTACAGTTGTTCTACAGAGACAATTTTCATAAGGCGCCAACAGGAGTAAGTGGAAGGACATTGTCTTCATTAGACTATGGCTGGGTTACCTATACTATTGGGAGTTCGAAGTCAATGTTTTAGAGTAGGAGGAGTAGGAGGAGTGCAGGCTGCGTTAGCAGCCACAGTCTCACACAATCAATGGGCTATTTATGAACCTCAGCCTCCAGATGGCTCTACAAGTTAAGCGATATTCGAGCAAAAAATGACTTCATCCTTACCGTGATTTACCTGCGGTTATAAAAGCAGTTACGTGTCAAAGTAACTTCATGCACGAGTTGGGTAATGAAAAAGCTTTGCAAAAAAAAATATAGCATAAAAGAAAACATTTCTCTCCTTAATGTATTTTCCTGAGATCTGGCACTCTCATCTCACCTTTTTTTGGCGTTTATAAACAATAAAAATGCAAGATCAGCACTTCCAGGCCTCTTCAGATATTTGATTCATATTAGAGTATGAAAAATAAATATAGGTTTTAAGTGTCAACTTCTCTTTTGGCGGATATTTAATGTTTATAATACTGAATAGTTCAACAGCGGATATCCGAGCTCAGAGACCGTCAGTCATCTGAGATCAGTTATGACTCATATTTGTTTTGATTTCATCCGAGGAGGACCTCATTACGGCGCTGTCTGCTGTCATTTCCCACAGACCATCGATCACTTCATACTTCAGTATCCCCGCTTCAGTATCCCCGCTTCCACACACCCCGTATGGTCCTGCGTTCCCAGCGCCCTCCCGCGTCTTCCCGCCCTCCAGCCTGAAACACGTCAACTTGTAAACACACCTTGCTGCTGGTCTTGGATTAGGGAGTCTCCTAAATCTTAAGTGACAAAATTTGCCTCACTTTGATATTCGTCAAAATAGAGACTGGTACACTCCAAACGAGTATTTTTCTAGCTAAATAGTGCACACTGATTATGCTAAACGAGTGAACAACACAACATTAGTTTAACCTTATTCATAATCGTAAGAGCAATGTGAAATGGAATTGCCAGATATTAAACATTCTGGCCCTGGTTTCAAGATACATCATGGTAAACGATTTCCAGTGTAATGCTATTATATTACTTCACTTGTACTTCACTTGTACATAATGATACGATGCCACACAGCTGCTTGGTTAAGTACAGAAAAATCGCGATAGTTAATATCTTACTTGGCTCAGCTATCTCTTAACCGGCCAGTGGCATCTGGTGGCCGCCAATTAGCCGCGTCGCAGTGAGGGTTTTGATGTCAGACACCACCAGATTTTGTAATTCTTGTTGAAAAATAAGTACTCTTTGAGGCAAGCTTTAAAAAATCTACAAAGGTGTGTGTGTCGTTGCACATTAATGCTTCTGAAATTTAAATAAATCTATTTCATGATAATTGATGGCATATGACATTGTTTGAGCCTTATTCATAATTTCAGATGATATTCATAAAACCACCTATGATTGTATCAAGGCAAGTAATCTGTCATTTTCTACTGACTTCAATGGACGTACAATAATATTTAATTTCATTTGAATGTATTGAACAATAGGCAAATGCATGTAATGTATAGGAAATATAATGTTCTAACAAAGACGTAACATTTCCGGTACGACAACTATCCTCGGCTGGCGGCAACAAACAAGCCTAAACAACATTTCTTCTTTAAGCTTCCGTTTTTCCGCTCGGAAATCTCGCAAATCCTTTGACCTTATCAGCTACTTGGTCTGTCTTTCTCTTCCTTTTCTTGAACCAGACGTGCAGTCTGCCACGGCACATGTAAAATTTGGTATGTTGGTCTCTCAACAGATCTTAGTTCTGTTTATACTCTTACCAGAGTCTTTCTAACCGAGGCCCAGATTCAGAAAGCACTTTACACTATTCAAAGGGTATTATATATCTCTAGTTTACAACTTTCAGACACACATTGGTATTCAGAAAGCTCTCTACAACTCTCAAATGTGGCTGCCGTGTAAATCCGGGCCCAGAACTGCACCAACTCGGGAGATGGTGTAACTCACTCAGATGAACATAAAATTCGGTGTAACTAAGGTTTTCCAAGAAAATATAAGTAATGTGAGACAATATGACACCCAAAAGATCATTCCATAAAGGCGGGATGGTATATAGCCAACTGTGGAGATGATTCTCGGTTAACCTAACTTCATCCCCATGGGCCCCACAGGCGAGCCAGAGGGACCACAGACCGACACGAGTGTCCTTTATATTTAGATTTGGTGTTTTTATTTGTTTCACTTGATTTTGGATCTCGTTTCTGCTGCAGATACACCATTATGATGCTTCTTCATCACTAAAAGTTTCTCACAGGTCCTACAAATTTGTGGAAGAAGAGGGATGTGTGGTTTGGCCCGCGGAAATTTGCCGACACAAAATCATATAGAACATCACTAATTTATTCAGACACACATTATATACCGTGCTATTAATAATGTCCTTGTGTATGCCTTCTGCCTCTACAATGACTAAAACTGAAGGGAACTGATAAAACCTTTAAGTAAAACAAGACAGAAGTAGAGGTGACGATCAACAGAGACAACCATCAAAAGTCACAAGAGGAAGAAGAAAAGGGCGGAGTTTAGACAGAGTGGAGAGGCAGGAGGGGCGAGCTTATTTCAGGTCGTCGTACGCCCGCCAGCGATGCTATTGTTTTTATTTCACTGATTAGCTTCATGTATAGAAGGTGACAGTGTTATCTGCTATTTTTCAATAATCCCAGATAAAATGCATAAACCAAAATCAGCATTACTTTATTTTTACCGCACGTACTTTAAAAAAATCATTACCTATTTTCAGTTTTATCATATAATTGAATTAACAAAGCCTTATCATACACTAGTAAGTATAAATAATAACATAAAGAGTTATGTTTTTAATTTTAAATACACTTGTGCAGCAATTCATGTCGTATTTGTTTCTACACATCGGTTTCCAGATTAGCCAAGACACCCCTTTGCCACAGGAAATCGGAGACAATTAAAAATTGTAGCGCTAATAGGTATCTACGACCCTTACTGCGACGCGGCTAATTTCATAAATAGCCCATTACTACTGCGTCATTCTCCGGCCAGCTATTGCCAGCTTACTAAGCTTTGTTTAGAAACAAAGGCCAAACAACCCATTGCTTGATTCTAGCCGTGTCTTGAAACACAGGGAAGCTTATTGCTTATTTTCATAAGAAAACTCTTTAAAAACCTAATATACCACATCATTTTGACGAAAAAGCGTATAACTTGTTATATTGTATGATAAAGGCCAATATTGCGTTTTGAAGTACGGGAGGCATACCTATTTTATTATTTATTTATGAAAATCTTTTATAAATCCAATACACCGTTATTTCTAAAGAAAAAATATATACGTCTTTAAGCCTAGTCAAGAATCATCAAATAGCTTTTAAGTTATACAATGTTGGGTTTATTTACTTGGTTTAAGGATCCTACGAAATAGCTCTGTAAATTATCATTTTGGGTTCACATTAGGAGTTAGCTTGCAGTGATTACTGTTGTAAGATCTCTATAATATGCATTATAAACTTATCTTTCTCAGCCAAGGGTAAAAAGAAATAATTCATTCCTCACTAAATAAGCTTTCCTTGTCTCTGAACAATTTTCCCTTTTCTCCTTCCTGGATAACTAAGAGCCCCGGAATGTTTGAAAACGAAACACAGGCAGTAAGTGATAGCCGGTCGGAGAATGACGCGACGCCCCTTCGTTACCCAGGAATCCAACATTTGCGTGGATGATAACAAAATTGACGACGTCATAGATAAATTGAAAATTCCAATGTATTGTTAAGTAATGAAAATACAAATAGCAATGAAAATAAATCATAAGTGCATTTTCAAACATACTATATTTACTGATATGTAAATAGCACACAAAAATGAATATTAGAACAGCATGTATGATACAATTTACTATTAAGCAAGATGGGAAGGAATTTCTTCCTTTTGAGACAATAACGCATACTATGTTAGCACTTTTATATAATATGTGCCTTACCTTAATAAAAAAATGAATAAAATTTATGTTTGTCCATCTGTCTGTCTGTCTGTCTGTCTGTCTGTCTGTCTGTCTGTCTGTTACTCTCTCTCTCTCTCTCTCTCTCTCTCTCTCTCTCTCTCTCTCTCTCTCTCTCTCTCTCTTGTCAATGACACGTCTTCTGCTGATGCTGAACACTACCCACTTTGGAGATCAGTATTATTTGTCATTGATGTTTATCGGAATAAAGAAAAAAAAAAACTTATTCTTTTTCATACATTACACATTACAATGATTACATGAATCCACTATACACTGAACACACTCCATCATGTCACCAACACGACTCTTCCAGTTTCGTTATGATTGGTTACCTGCTCATGACTCTTGGTACTTATGTAAGTGTTCATTATGAGACGCAGGTCTCAGCAGTACCTCGCCGCACCTCAGTGCCACCTTAAAGCTTCTATTAGTGCTCTATTCACAACAAAAACTTACAGGGAAACAGTGATGCGATCCAACGCCCATAATGCATCTCTCACTTATACATTTATACATTTATCTATCCTTTATAAATATACGGAAATAAGTAATTTACAGTTATCCTGAATGGTAGTTCCTAACTCCAGCATAAAATAACTCGTGAGAAAGCTGGAGCATTGTATGTAAACAAAATCCACGTCTGGTTGTCACAGCTGCTGCTACTGTTCACATGGCTTTCAAAGTAGGGTCTTCTTCACTTTCTAAAATTTGTATTATTTTCTAAGTATGCAGAATAACCATGAGAACCAACGTCGCCACTACCACCACCACCATCACCACCACTGTCTATCAGACGCCACAATGTTCTATGTATTCATCCCCTTTACATTTTTTCCATTTTCTTTTATCAAGACACTTGATAATTGATTGAATCCACTGCGTTTTCGCTGTAGTCTGTTTACATTCACATCCACTTGGAAACACCGCGCCAAAACAATCTCTGTCCTTGGGCTCTGGGGCGTCTTCCCAGAGGCTCCGCTGCTCGGCTGCTTGAGTGACTTTCACAATTCACGTACCATTCTACTTATAATCATACAGCGGTCATATCACAAATATTTCACTTGTCACAACTCGGTGAACAATATCTATTAACATACTGTACATGTAAAGAAAAAAACATAGCGTAAACTTAATTATAAACGGCGATTTCACGGTGACGTTTCAATCAAGTTCCTTAATGTTACACGATCACGGAGGGACTTACCAACCATTCAACATGCTGCCATCAAATGCTGTGACTTCCAGCAGCAGCAGTAGCAGCAGCAGCAGCAGCAGCAGCAGCAGCAACAGCAGCAGTGGGGGATGGCAGCAGTAGCGCAGACACGAACAGACTACCTAGCGTGGACACACTGCGGCCTTGTGCGCGCCGCAGCGCCGCATCCTTCCCTTACTCTCATGCAGCCACCGGTGTTGGATGACGAATTTATCTTTTTTTCTTTTTGTTGACATATCCATATGTAGATATAACAAACTAGCATTTTCTTTTATGTATATCTGTCTGTCTTTATATACATTTGCTAATAAGTAGCTGTAATTCATTTAAAGTCATTATTCCATTATTCAAACATTACACAGTATATCCGCATCGATTTTCATAAAACATGAATATATGTACACATGTATGTATGCATATAGTATGTATTATGTACTGTGCATATAATCATGTATGTGTATGTGGATATGTACCTAGGTATGTAGACATGTATTTATGTATGTACGTATGTATGTTTTCTCTCTCTCTCTCTCTCTCTCTCTCTCTCTCTCTCTCTCTCTCTCTCTCTCTCTCTCTCTCTCTCTCTCTCTGCGTGATTGATTTCTCGTGTTATTCTGGTTTTCTTTTTGAATTTTTTTTTGTTTTTCTTTTGTTTATTTCGCTTTTGTTTGGCTGTATTGGATTTGCCCTGAAGTTTTTCTTTTTTTCTCTTTTTTTTTGTCTTTTGGATTTAATGTAAGAGAGAGAGAGAGAGAGAGAGAGAGAGAGAGAGAGAGAGAGAGAGAGAGAGAGAGAGAGAGAGAGAGGGAGAGGGGGGGGGGGCGTCGCTCAAGTAGAAGCACTGCAGCAATAAGAGGAAAGACTTGATCAGAGTTTATGTGTGAGTCTCAGTTTCGTCTTTTGTTTCTCCTTCAGCTTCACACACTCTTGTCTCGCAGTGAGTGAAGGCAGCACCACTTGTGTACCGCGTCCATATAACACCCAAACACAGCGCATCATTAGTATTAAGGCTCCTTGTTCAATACTCATGATCCTCCCTTTGTTATTGTTGTTGTTGTTGTTGTTGATGATGATGATGTAGGTATTGTTGTTTTTCTTCGTATTGTTGTTCGTGGTGGTTTTTCTTCTTATCCTTCATTTATTGTTGTTGTTGTTAATGTTGATGGTGTTGGTGATAATGATGATGATATAGGTATTGTTGTTTTTATTCTTATTGTTGTTCATGGTGATTTTTCTTCTTTTTTATTTATTTTATATATTTATTATTTATTTATTTATTTTTTTTCGTTTTCAGGTTTTGATGTTTTCAATACTAGTGTTTCTATCCATTCGAGTTTGGAAGTCAGAGTTTTGTTACAGAAACAGAGGCAGACAAGCATTTCTCTTCCCACTCCTTCTCTTCCTAACCTAAACGTCTTTCTCATTTTCCTTTTTCGCCTCCTCCTTTTTTCTTTCTTTTTTAGTTCTTTGTTTTTCATTTTTTTCATTAATTAATTTTTCTTCTTTCTTTCTTTCTTTCTTTCTTCTTCTTCTTCTTCTTCTTCTTCTTCTTCTTCTTCTTCTTCTTCTTCTTCTTCTTCTTCTTCTTCTTCTTCTTCTTCTTCTTCTTCTTCTTCTTCTTCTTCCAGCTTTAATAGTATTGCTCTTCTTTTTTCCTTCTTAGCGGCTCGGAAAATGGCCGGGATTAAGACAGTCTCGTAAATGGCGTTGAAAATGGAAACAGTCTTATACTTATTTTCATTATACTTATCTTCCTTAAAATAAATCTAAAACTAACTTAAGCTAACCTAATTTATCCTTAATCTAATGCAACTTTTCGGAACATAACGTTATATTAATCTAACCTTACCTAATCTAACTTAACTGTAGTGTGATTTTGTTCTTTCCTGATCTCCTCAACGTACACTTGTTTTTTTCTAATGGTATTAGAAAAGTGTGTTTAACAGAAAATAAAACGATAAAGTTGTCTATATACAGTGATTGATTATTTAATGACACTCTTTTAAATTCTCATTCTCTTTGTCTTGAAAATAAAAAAAAGATAAGTGTCTCATGTATGCTGATGTGCAGTTATTATTTGCATTTTTTTCAGATTTTTTTTTTTTTTTGTCTTTTCTCTTCTTGAAAAAAAAAAAAAAAAAAATCATGAGTAGAAGTATCACGATAAGTGATAAGAATGTCTCAATGCAGAGCTACTTATCTAAAGATACACATTTATTTTTCCTATTATCTCCCTGGAAAATATTAAACAAAAGAATTTTGAGTAGTAATGTAAAATGGCTCTATGTATTCTTAATTATCTACCTTCTTTTTGCCTTGTCTGGGTCGTTTTATGGCATTAGTAAAGGATTAAATTACCTCCTTGGCTTTCCTTTAATTAGGAGTATTGCCTTCCTTGCTCCACCGAAATGCGACGGAAATTGTTATAATCTTACTTATGAAATTATGATCTAAGTTATTTTATTCTTATGTAGTTGTGATCTTATTTATTTTTTTATATAATACAATAAGATTGTGACCTTTTTTTCTGATTAATTTCTTTAGTATTGTTAATTGTGGTAGTGGAGATGCCGAGGTTTCTCTTTTTCCACCTTGGAAATAGAATAATTTTGTCCTGTTGAAAATTATGAATAAGTGAAATATATGAAATATTTTTTTATAGGACTGGAGTACTTGACTACAGGACTAGAAAATATCAATATTCAAAATATATCAGATGAACTGAACCCTATAAATTCGTACAAACTGCTTCGAACCACGTGTCAGGACAAAATAAAGATGATAAAGAAAGATGCAGAGATGCGTAAGAATCTTTCTATCTCATCATTTCCCCGTCAGTTATTGAAAACAAATATATAAAGGAACGGGCAAAGGAAGAAATATAAAGGTGAAAACATGAAGAAAAGTGAAATGGAATTATAACGAATATTGCCATGTGTGTGCGTGTGCATGTAACTCACCGCCACGGCTGTCTGTTGGTCACCCAGCCAGCCTTTCCCGTGCGAAAATTCTGACAGATCTTCGGTTAGGACTGAAACCACAGCACGCACGCACGCACGCACACACACACACACACACACACACACACACACACACACACACACACACACACACACACACACACACACACAGTGGAACATCGAGAACACAACCCCTTGCCTACTTGCTGCCAAGTGAACAGGGTGAACAGGGACTGTAGATGCATATTAAGAGCCTTGCCCATTTGCCTCACTGGGACTCGAACTCGGGGCCTCTTTTGGGGGGATCTGAGTGTGCCAACCACTACACTACGTGGTGTGTTTGTGTGTGTGTGTGTGTGTGTGTGTGTGTGTGTGTGTGTGTGTTTGCGCGTGTGCTTGAACAATTTCAGAACTGCAACTCTTAGCGATCCAAAAATGACAAAGCAGATTAATGAAAAAATTGAGCGAAAATAGAAAAGGAAGAAGACACGAGGCAGAAGAGACACACCAAAGAGAAAGAAGAGAAGAGAAATGATAAAAGGGAATAGAAAAATTGCCGAGAGAAAGGGAAAACACTAGGACAAGCGAACAAAAGAGAAACAGAAAGGGAGAGGGAAAAGATCAACAAAGGAAAACGTGAAATGAAAGACGTAAATATTAAGGAAGGATTAAAAACTTAAGGAAAAGAGTAATAGACTAGAAGAAAGGACAAAAGTGAAAAAGAATAGAGGTAAAGAAAGAAATGGAGGAGAAAAGGTGATGTGAAAAGGAGAATATGTATAGATTGCCTAATATGAAAGATGGAAAGAAAGAAGACAAAATAAATAAATCAAGGATGAAGAGGATATAGCGAAAGAAGTGAGGAAAAATAAAAAAAGGAAAAAGAAAATAGAGAAGAGAAGAAAACGAGAGAAATGTGAAAAACAAATTATATAGATGGAGGAAGAAAAAATTAAAAGAAAAAAATAAGTAAAATAAAGAAGAAAAGACTGACTGAATACCAAGACTCCACAACAAAGCCACAAGTCACCGATTTACACCTTAATGGAAGAATCCTGAACGAAGAAGAGAGAGAGAGAGAGAAAAAAAAAAAAAGCAAACCAAAGAGATACAAACAGACCATCACACATTCACTTATCTTACCCATCCTACTATAACCATCCCAGCCATCCTAACGGCCCCTGAAGGATCGCACGCAAAGCCACGGTCCACAGAGAGGCAATCCCGGCGCCGCTCATCACGGGACGCCGCATCTTTCATCCCCATCAATTACGGGGCGTCGATCGTTAGGCCCCGTAATGGCCGCCCCTGATTGTCGCGGCCCTAGATCCTCCCCCCAGACCCCCTCAGCCCCTCCAGCCCCTCCCCTCCCCACAGACAGTCTCAGGTGCGACTCCGTGAACTTACCTCGCGCTTGCCATAATTATAGGTAGTGGGATGATTATTGTTTTTTTTTTTTTAATGTCTAATTTGTACCGGTGTGATTTGATTGGTGGTGGTGGTGGTGATGGTGGTGGTGGTGGTACTGTGGGCACGTGGCTCTCCTTTCGATAGTTGAGGTTTGTCTGGTGCGGTTGTAGAAGTTTGCTATGGTATCTTCATTGTCTACTCATTCTTTATCTTATTATTTTTTTTTTTTTTGCGGGGGGTGGGGGGGATGGTGGGGAAGTGTGTTGTCTATTAATGTATTTATTGGTGTTTTGTGTACCTCATTTATCTGCTTACTGCTACAAGTCTCAAAAAGAGCCAACACACTCGTGGCCTCCTCCAACATGTTTTGTTCGGTGCGATCATCGCTGAACGATGATCGTCCAGCTATTGTGTAGAGCACTAATACACTTTATTTGAATGTTCCTGTTTTGCTTCAAACCGCTAACGCTAGAGTTGAGAACGATCATTGTTGGTGCCAAGTAGCAGTTCTAAACGATTATTTGACGGAAGTATTTTGCGTCATCATTGTGTCTTGGATCAGTTCTACCAGCAAGTCGAATTGTTCAGCAGAAAGGCGAAAAGTTCAGCAAACTTGTTGTGGTCTTCCTTCAAGTAATATGCAATCAGATTTTGAAAGTATCTCTCGTCATTCCTCAATTCAAACATTATTTGCCTTATTGCCCTGTTCATTTGGAAAATGCCTTCATCTTCCATCTTGGAAAAACAAAGATGAAGTAAAGAAATGCCAATGAAAGGAAAAGAGAAACATGAAGGGAGGAATGGGAAAATATAGATGTGGAGGGGAAAAGAGAGATAAAAATGGTAGAAAAGAGGGGAAAATGAATTAAAGGAGGTGCATAAGTAGTAAAAATGTATGAATCTCTTGTGTGTGTGTGTGTGTGTGTGTGTGTGTGTGTGTGTGTGTGTGTGAATGTGGAGGGGACACGAGATGAGCGGTGAGTGCATTGTGTTGTGTTTGTTTAGCATGATTGTCCTTGTGTGTGTGTGTGTGTGTGTGTGTGTGTGTGTGTGTGTGTGTGTGTGTGTGTGTGTGTGTGTTGCGCGCGCGAAAAGAGTTTTAGTGATTCCTAGAGGTAAAATTTTGCATATGGCTTTTTTGGACACACACACACACACACACACACACACACACAAAGCGGCTTATCTTGAGGGGTCGGGGGTCAGGGAGGGGTCAGTGGCATACCGTGACCCAGTGACCCCTGTTGAGGTCATCGTCACGTCACGCACCGACCTTACTTTGTCTTCACCTTTTGTCATGGTTAGAAATATTTGTTCTTTCAACCTTTTCTCTTTCTCTCTGTTCGTGCGTGTGTGTGTGTGTGTGTGTGTGTGTGTGTGTGT
>CM035202.1:5651477-5666236 GCA_020233015.1 Callinectes sapidus | reverse complement strand
TCCTCCTCATCCTCCTCCTCCTCTTCCTCCTCCTCCTCTTCCTCCCTCCTCCTCTTCCTCCCTCCTCCTCCTCCTCCTCCTCCTCTTCCTCCTCTTTTCCTCCTCCCCCTCGTCGTCCTCCTCCTTGTCCTCCTCCTCCACCTCCACCTCCTCCTTTGCCTCCTCCTCTACCTATACCTCTGCCTCCACCTCCACCTCCTCTTTCTCCTTCCCCTCCTCCTTGTCTTCTTTCACACTTTGCTACACATGCGTTTTTCATTCAGTGAACCTTTTTTTAAAGGCTTTTTTTTTTTTGCCTTTGGACAGTTTCCAGTCTTGCATAAAAAAACTGTTGTATCTTACTTATTTTTACTAAAAGCTAAAAATCCAAAGTATTTTTTAATCTTTATTGAAATTTTCATCTAGAGTTACTTACTTTCTATCTCTCTTCATTTCCCTTCTTTTTTATTCTACTTGAAGAAATATGAAAGTAGCGATTTTTAAGTCTTTTTTCTTACCCTTTATTTTTCTCCCTATGAAACTTCTCCCTTAAAGTTTCCCTCTCATTCTAAGAAATCTCTCAACTTAATTTTGAGTTTTTCCTCCATCAATGACAATCTGATTTCAAAAACATTTAAGAATAACTCTTTTAATCATGCAGAGAAAAAAAAATCCTTTTCAAAATGTTTTCTGCCAGTCACAATTGCACATTAAAAGAACATCAAACTCAAAATTTCAAAGCACTTTTTTTTCTTTCTGACGATATTTCTGCAATTCATGTTAGACAGAATGGAAAAAGTCCATCATGTTAGCCAAAAAAGACAAAAAAAAAAAGTCAGTTTCTTATTTAATGACCTGAGAGCACGACCTTTAACTTGACTAGCGGCCCGGCAAAGGTCAAGGAACGTCCGGCAGAGTCAAGTGAGGTCAGCGATGGCAGGGGAGGTCAGCCAGCGTCCCCCAGTAACCCACGTGACCCGGCGGTTGTAGCGGCGGCTTTCCCTGCCCTTATAAGGTTAATGGTCGTGCGCAGGTAGTTTGCGTGTATTAATTAACTTAAACGCTGATTACAGGGGTGTCCTTTAAATTAACATCTCGGCTCCTCCTCCTCCTCCTCCTCCTTCTCCTCCTCCTCCTCCTCCTCCCCCTCCTCCTCCTCTTCTCTTTTCTTCTTTCTCCTTCTCACCCTTCCTACTCTTTTTCTCTCTTACTTCTTTTTATCCCCCTCTTCTTCTTCCTCTTCCTCCTCCTCCTCCTCTTTTCTCTTTTTTCCTTCTTTTTCCTTCTCATCTTTCCTACTATTATTTTTTCTCCTACTTCTTTTCATCTTTCTCTTTTTTTCTCCTTCTTTTCGTCTTGTCAACCTTTGCTATCTTCCTTCCCAATTTATCTGTTCCTTTCCGAGCTACTTTCTTCGCCTTCTTATTTTTCCGCTTGTCTCTCCTATTCCTTTTCTTTAATTTTTTCCTATCTATCTATTCCTTTTTATTAATTCAAATATTTTCTCTTTTGCTTTTCTTTCCTTTCTTCTTTATCCTCATCTTCATCATTATCATTCTCTTATTCCTGTTCTTAATAATTCTTCTTCTTTTCCTCCTCCTACTCCTCTTCCTCCTCTTCTATACTCTCAATTTCTTCGTGTGTTGTTTACTATCACCACCACCACCACCACCACAACCACCACCACCACCACCTCCTCTACCACCTCCTACTTCTCCTCCTCCTCTATTTTTTTTTCATATATATAATCCACACGTTTGTCCTCCACCTCACATCTGCATCTCTCATAAACATTTACCGATCTGCTTTTTGCTCTGAGCCAATATAAACACACACACGCACACGCACACACACACACACACACACACACACACACACACACACACACACACACACGCACACGCACACGCACACGCACACACACACACACACATGATGTAGGCCTGAACAAGTTGACTTCATTTTACACTCGCCGGTAAAGAAGGAAAAATAATACGAAGCTTAACTGATTAGCGGTGAAGAAAAAAACATATCGAACAGTTGGAATACAAACTTAAGGGAATGTTAAATTACTGTTGAACTGTGACTGCCACCCACTAAAGATACAAATTTAATGTGAGTAGAGCTGTTAGTAAAAAAGTTGAAGGTAATGCTACACTATTATCATCCGCAGAAATATTGATATTTAGGTGAAGTGAAGAAAATGGAAGGAAAACATCACGGAAATTACTAATATTCAACGATACCATTGAGAAAAAATAAATATGTATTATGTTAAGGAAATTCGATGACTGGACTGCAAGTTTACAAGGAAAAAATGTGAAAAAATAATGAGGTAAAGTGTTTTGATTCTCCAAATCCAGTTCTTGGGGAAGAAAAGAACGGGAAAAAATGACAACTGAAACTCTGAAACATTTGCATAATTTGTGACTTAATTTGCATGATATACATATACTGATTTAACATATCGTTAATTCAATACCATAAAGATTCATATGCATAACTATTTGGGAGGGAAAGCAACATATGAATAAAAAAGCAGCGGTGTATACTAGCATTACTATCCACAAATAACCGTGATGAATAAAGAATATGTAATTAAAAAAACTATAAAATTCACTACCCTAAATACAAAAAGAAAATAGAAAAAGAAAAACAAATGAAGAAAAATAAGAATATCATTGAATAACTACCAATAGGACAAAGAATAGAATAAGGGATAAGAGAATAAAGAATATAATAAAAAGTAGTATAAATTAACAATATAAATACCAAAGGAAAAAAAGAAAAACAAAAGAAAATCTGCAAATAACAACGATGAAAAACGGAATAACTAGCAAAAAAAAAAAAAGGGAATATTGGAAAAGAGAATAAAAAATGTAATAAAAAAAAATAGTATAAATTAACACTATTAATACCAAATGAAAAAAAAAATCTGTAAATAGCAAAAAACATGGAATAACTAACAAAAGGAAAAAAAACGAATATGGGAAAAGAGAGAAAAAAAAGAGTCGCCCACCAGGCCTCCCAGACAACAAAAATCTATTAGAATGTGCATTTTTTCCCTGTCGTGTGTGTGTGCGGGAGTCGTGGGAAGCAAGGTGTGTGGCGGCCAGGTGTGGTGCGGCGCTGCTCCTCCTCGCCTTTTATGTTTTTATCAACAATGAAACTTCAACTTTAGAGAGGCACCGAGCCCCGCCTGAGTGTGGGGCGTGACAGCTGGACACGACACGACCCGCCACACAACACCCGCAACAACTAGATGATGATGATGATGATTATAGCAACACCACCACCACCACCCCACCCACAATCATTGTTACACCTCACCCGAGCTACATGGACACAATGTTTGTTGTAACACCTCACTATCCCTATAATGATTAATACACCAACATCTACCTAACTGGTGATGATAATTAAAGCAACACCACCACCACCCCACCCACAATTATTATTACGCCTCACCCAAGGCACACCAATACAATGTTTATTATAACACCTCACTATCACTATAATTATTAATACACCAACACCTGCCTAACTACCATTTCTCACCACAACACCGACTATATTATCATCACCACCAACACGTCATCACCCCTATGATACCACGAACATACCATAACCCAAGCTAGCCATCACCATCTCTTTACTAATTGTTACTATTAATACTTCCAACAGGATGGTGCTTTAATTAAATATTTTTATCATTATTAAAACTATGCCAATTAGACTACATCATCATCTTGAGTACCCATACAACAACACCACAACACCAGTACAATGATAGAAATCTTGCCACCATCATCATTATTACTACTCCTTATCACTATCCCTATTACTACCGTTATTACTATTCTTATTACCAAAAACAAACACCTGAATCATATACCACAGCTTCTGCATTCATTACCATAATAATGATAATAATGATAGTGCAAATTCTACAACACACTACTGCCACCACAAAAACTGGAACCGCATTCCCTCCACCACTACTAACAAAAGTACATTACCAATAGCCACTACCACCACCACCACCACCACCACCATCAGAATTAGTATCATCACTTCACTATAACATATTCTCCTCCACAATCATCCAACATAGTTATTCACTTAAATACCGCTTCCAGTCTCCACCTTTTTCCACTCTCCAGCTTCTCCTACTACGCAATTCAATATCCTGACCTACCCTCATATGATTTCCATTATGCCTCCACTTCCACCGGTTCATCCACCTCCACTTTGCTCCTCCAGCTCTCCCTGACTGCGTTCTTCCTGAGTGTCTCCACCATTTTGCTTCTCCACCTTTCAAGGCCACCATGAGACGTTATGTTTTCTTAACACCAAATTCAGTGGCCATAATGATGAGTTTTATAGTGTCTTTTTATATATCAATGTAGTAATCTAGTCAGTTTGTCATGGGAGCCGTACAAGTTCTCTTATAAACTCGTGTGTAACTTCAACTAGAGCCTTCTGACTACGTGTTTTAGTACATGGGACCAAATATACCTTTCTTCTGTCTCCTACTTTTTTATTTTTATTTTATTTTATTTTTTTGTCTATTTCTATTTGTCTCTCCATCTGTTCTCACTCCATCTCTCTCTTTCTCTATGTGTGTCTCCATCTTCATCCCTGTACTTCCTCCATGTTCCTCTACCATTCTTTATGCCTCATTTTCAAACTTTCATTCTTATCTAATCTCCACTACACTGATTCCTTCCTTCCACTTTTCATGTTCCCACCACACCTGCGTAGCACTTCTTCCACCTACTCATCCCTATATACCTCCAACGCTCACCTCACCTGCACTGTCTACCTGCCACTTTCCCACGGTCATGCGCATGTAATTAATTCCCCGCCGGCCACCTCTCTTAGGCCACACGTGACCCTGAGCCTGCGTACCTGTATCAGCACACGGGTTACGGGGACGCCAAGACGCCCCTCGTTGTGATAAGCAAGGACAGGCCTCGCTCTCCACCGTCATTTCTTTTACCTTGTTACTCTTGGACTCGGTATGGTGAATTAGTAGCCATTCCTCCTGCCTTGCTACTCTTGGGCCCTTGCTATGGTGAATTAGTAGGGATTTTTATCTCTATTTTCATGTAAGTTGGAAAAATAATATATACGAAAATTCAGTAAGGAAGTTTTCTACGTTGCGAGAAGGAGAAATAAAGGAATTTTTCTATTTACGTTGCAAAAATATAACAAAATATAGTTTTCTTCTATGCGCTTCAAAAAAATAAATAAAAATATGAGATCATGAAGAGCAAATTAATGAAAAAACTTAACCTCATTGCTTCTTTTACTGTTGTGCTTGGCTGTCTCTTGGTTCTAATAGCCTCCCATTTTTCTTTGCCTTTTTTTAATAGCACTTGAAGATTATTTCGGCGAGACTAAAGATAGTATGTTCTTATATTTGCTTGTCTTGTTTTGTCTTCTCTTGCCTTCTCTTCTTTTTGTATAAGAGATACAGGTTTCCAAAGAAGAGAACTCTGCTGACATAGACGCCGCTGTACTCTTTCCTACGTCGTAAGTTCCTCAGATTGTGACTTTTCATGGCTTCCTAATCTTTATAGTACAAGTTTAGTCCCCACTGCTTTGCCATTGTCTTAGTAAAAGTGTTGATGTGTCCTTTTCCATTCATTTGATAAGATAATTAGCACGTGTGTTTGAAAAAAAACTTTCTTATTTATCTATTTAAACTTGAGTACAAAACATTCCACAAACACTGATATCGATGCTTTTATTGCTCTTACTGAAGCTGATGTTTTTTTTATCAGATTATTTGTAGAAAGATGGAAAAAAAATCAGGTTATTTATAGAAAGATGGAAAAAGAATCCTTACATATTTACTTTTTAATTTATTCATTTATTTAATTACATATCTTCTACAAATGTTTTTTACGTGTCATGTTCTTCCTAAAACTAGTGTGGCCTCTGTCTATTTGGGTAGGCCAATTTTCGATACACGAGTGTGAACGAATCCTTAAAAACGTATTCATTCCTTAATCTACTTCTACATATTAGAAAAATACTGAAGTCATTGTGCCCACTTCATTCTCCTCATTGTCTTAAATCATAATAAAGAACAAAATAAAACTCTTTCCTAGACAATTTAATAATTTCTAGTCACATTTGGCATTCAATTTTCTATGTACTTTGCCTACCACTAATAATCTTGAAGCCAATGTGTCTAATAAGTATCTTAGTCTCTTGGCTTAAAAAGTTCCATAATCCGGCCACGCTCTAATCAAATCACTCAGAAATATCTCCCTGTTTTTTTTGCATTGTTAGTGATTTGTTCCTCATTGGCTGCAGGAAACGAACCAAAACTAATGAGCTGATTCCAGTTCACTGAATTAATGAAGCGAGACCAATAGACTTATTACTATTATTACTACTACTTATTACTACTACTACTGCTTATTACTACTACTACTACTTATTACTACTGCGCCACCTCTTTTTTCCCCCTTCTTCTCCTCCTCCTTCTCCTCCTCCTCCAACTCCTTAAGTGATCTTGATTCAAAGGATAGCTTCTTTTATTGTTCAATTAAACTTTAGACTTCACTACAAAGGTCACTACTTACCAATATAGCCACCACCACAATCACCACTCCAGCATTACCACCACCACCATCACCAACACCACCGCACCATAGTTAACATCGATTTCCTCATCTTCGTCCTCTTCTTATATTGATGTTTGTATTAATTATAGTTCATTATTTCCTTCCGGAATTTCTATTTTTTTCCGTTCTTAAGTAACACACACACACACACACACACACACAAACACACACACACACACACACACCTATTCCATCCATCTCATTAGTGCATCTCAGTGTCTCCTATCCTTCACCAGTAAATCCTTAAATACTTCAATCGAATCCCAGCACTTTACTAAGCTATATTTGCCCACTTTTATCGTACCTTCTCTTCTAAAAAAAAGTTGTACATTTTTGGGAGCTTTTTGGAATGAAATTGTGTTAGATGGAATAACTTGTGGGAGGAGAGATTTGACAGTTTTGTTTTCTTTGTGCGTTTATAATTGCACTCTTTAACACACAAAGATAGATATACAAGCGCGCGCGCACACACACACACACACACACACACACACACACACACACACACAGGGGACATTCACCCTCCCAGTCAGTCAGTCAGTCAGTCGGTCGGTCGCTCCCTTCTACGTAACATGGCACAAATAATCTCGCAGGCAGTGAAAATATTTGTTTATCTTCAATCGAACATAAATTCTCCAGGAGGTCAGGTCGAGTGAGAAATTGAGTTGTTGATTCTCTTCTATTTTCCTCCCTTCTTTTTTTTTATTTATTTATTTCAGTGCCAATTTCCATGTTTCTCCTTTAACATTTGAGTCAATTTCGTATCCCGGAGTTGGAAATTATTGGCATTATTCAAAATCCCGGTTTGTTTTAGTAAATAGACACAACACACAGAAAACATTTAAGGAAGGAAGGAAGGGGAGAGAGTTAAGGAAGGGGCGGAAGGGGAGGGAAGGGAGGGAAGGGAAAGGAAGGGAGAGAAGAGAAGAGAAGGGAAGGGAGGAATGGAAAAGCAAGGGCGGAACTTAGAGAAAAAGGGGATAAGGCCAAGGGAAGTTCGAATCCCTTTATCACAGGCGACCCAAAATGGAGGGTTGAATCTTTATCAGTTGCACATTTTCACAGACGTAAACTCCGCCCCCCCCCCCCCCCTCTCTCTCTCTCTCTCTCTCTCGTTCCAAGAAAGAAAAAAGTTCCATATTCGCCGCATACCAAGATTTCACATTATTTTTCTTTTGTTGCAGACGCCAAAAATGAAAATTGATAAAAAGATAAGATATCGTAACATTTATGAGTGAAGGAGTGACGGGGTGGTGGTGACTGAGAGTGGTGATGGACTGAGTGGCGACAGGAAATAAGGATGAACATGTGGAGATAAGAGAATAGTGGTGAGAGTGATAACTTGGAATAAATACCACGAGTTATGCCTTGAACAAAAATAATAAATAAATAGATAAAATTAAAAGGTAATTCAAAATCATAACTTAAAAACATAACTTAAATGATAAGAAGTATAATGGAAGAATAAATGACTGACAAAATAACGACAGAATAAAGAGAATGATATGAAGTGAATGAGAGAGCGATTGAGTGAAGACAAAAAACATTAAATAACTAACAAAATAATAACAGGAAAAAAAGAAAAAGAATGACAGAAGATGACAGCGACTGAATGACCGAGTGACCGAGTGAATGAGAGAGTAACTGAATGGAGACGGAGAAGATAATTAACAACGAAACGTGACTCCCATTTCAGGTCAGCAGGTAAGTGTTTCGGGAAAGCCAGGTGTGGAGAGAGGCGATTATCAGCACCGCCCGCCAGGTAAACAAGATGAGGCGTAGTAGCGAGGGAGTGGATGCTGCGAGTGGTAATCTATCTATCAGCATCAATGGTGATAGTAGTGGTGGTGATAGTGGTGAGTGTGGTGGTGGTGGATAACCATGCGTAGATAAATACAATCTTTGGTACGTATGAATGAAGATGATCGAAGAAATATATATTGAGAGGGAATAATGGAGGAAGAAGAGGAGGAGGAGGAGGAGGAGGAGGAGAAGGAGGAGGAGGAGGAAGAGGAGGAGGAGGAGGAGGAGGAGGAGGAGGAGGAAAACTCACGATAACAGTACAGTGATAAGGATAAAACACTCCAAATATTCCTGTCACGCAAATAAGCCAAACATTCACGAGCCTCCTTCACCTCAAGGTCCATACCCTACCCCCGCCATACCACCAACCTCCACCCCCCCCCCCGTTCCCCCCCCCCCTCTCTCTCTCTCTCTCTCTCTCTCTCTCTCTCTCTCTCTCTCTCTCTCTCTGTCTCTCCACATTTGACTATCATTATATAATTCCTCACTTGCCTTTTTACTTTCACTTATACCACCATCACCACCACAACCACCACCACACATACAACTAATACTAATACCAGTACTTCACCAGCAGAAGAGGCAACACCTTCACCTTCGCATCAGACTCGCTGTTACCTGGCGGAGTAACTAATGCCACCTTGTCACCTGCCGAACCTGTGTGCGGACAAGCCACCTCCTCACCTTGACTTCATCTCCCAGTTAGCTTAGTGTAATGGTGAGTTTCTCCTTAATGTCCCTAATTCCAAGCAGTTTATAGAATGTAATTAAATGGTTAAACAAGTAATTATCAAGATGGAGAGATTATTTGCTCAGGTGCTAACACTAATGGGAAGGTAACATGTCAAGTTCTTATGATCTTTGATTAAATGACATGGTAACCATTTGAGACCATTTTTAACATTTTATCATTCCACCTGTAACGCCTACATGACATGCTAAGCCGTAAGAATAATTAAAGCTCTTATGACTGTTACATTAATCTGCATTTTCTCCCAAAAATACTGCAGTAGGAATTTGAAGAAATTTCCAGATTTTATCGCGTCTAAACAAGTCATTGCCATAGTAATATATAATTTACTTAACTGATAGAGGGAATAATGAAAGGTGATTAAAGGAAAAAAAGTTCTTGTGATATTTGAATTAAACTTGGTTTTTCCGTAAATTTCCACAATTTTAGATAGTTTTCAGGTTTTTATTAAAAGTTTCAACAACTCATTTGCAAAATCTACATCATTTACTGAGGTGTTAGACGCAGTTATAACAAGGTACCATGTGTATGCTCATATAATCTTTGAATAAACTAGTTTCTTTTCCCCAAATATCGCCTTAGCCTTAACAATTTTATCAAAAGATTCAAACAAGTAACTCTGAAGACCTACCAAAATTACTAAGGCACTTAGAAGACTAATGAATGAACAAAATGTAAAAACAGCAGCTGTTAGTCTTCCTGTAAATATCCCTTTTATCCTCGCAATGTTGAGGTAATAATTTGATCAAGTTTCCTGAATGTGCGTGTAAGAGAAAACAAGTTAGTGCAAAGATCTAAATAACTGTCTAGGCCCCATGGAAGAGTAATAGTTCAGTAGCAGGCAAAGAATCCTGGTTAGGCTACTGGATTTAACTAGATTTTCCCTAAATATTCTGGAAACAGTCCTAAGCAATTTCCAAAATTCGACTATACGATAGACAATTCAGTGTCAATGTCAAAAATGATTTGCAAAGATACACGTAGAATAATAAAAAGAAGTGAACACGTTTAAAAAAAATCGTCTTTTATGATTTTCAGATAAACCTGTAATCCTCAAAAGTTGGAGCTTCAACTTGAGATAGCACTTCTAAAATTTAGTTACAAGTCTAAACAAGTCAATAAGAAGATCTACATAATCTATTACCGCCCTGGGAAGAGTAAGGTATATAACATGTAAACACTCAATTCCTAGCAGTGGATTTGTCATATGTCTAGGTAACAATTTCGAGTTTTCAAAATATTTACGTCTAAATAAGCTACTGCCAATGACTTGATTATCCACGATGCAAGAATTAATGGCAAGGTAACAAATTAATCTTCCGGCTCTCACTCCGGTAATCACCTGCAGAGTCTGTAATCAAACTTGTCTTTATATGCGAGCGAATATTTTCACATCCTCCCGAGAATTGTGCAAACTCGACACATATAAAGTTTAATAATAAGATCCCAGGTTTGTGCAGCACTTCGGAGAAACCAGTTCGATCCCCGGAAGGCAGGACCAGTTTGATATTACCAGTGCAATTGTGCTTTTTTCTTCAGCAAGGTAGTAGATAAACTGAGAGGGGCACCCACACTGAATGACGCCACCAAGCCATCCTATTCTCTCCTATTGAACTATTTTTTACGCGCCCTTTGTCATCCTCCTTGTACACCTGTCACAGCCTCCACCCTCTTCTCTCATCACTTTCTTATCCCCTATTACCCCCCTCCCCCCCCCTCTCTCTCTCTCTCTCTCTCTCTCTCTCTCTCTCTCTCTCTCTCTCTCTCTCTCTCTCTCTCTCTCTCTATTTCGACATTGCCTCCACCCCTTTCTTTGTAGTTTTTTCTTCCTCTCCCTTGCAGATTCAATGCTTTCTCAAAGTTTCATTCATCTAAAATTTTATATTCTCTTCTCTTTTTGAGTTCTTGCGTTGCCTTCACTCCCTTGTTTGCCTCCTCCTCCTCTTCTTCCTAGGTGGCATATGTGTGAATTATGTAGTGTGAAAATAAAACTCTAGATAATAAATGCATTTGATAGAATAGATCCTGGAGTACCACTGTATATAAATCACAATGGCAACAAGAGAAAATGGATGAAATTACAGAGCAGAAGACTGTATTAGATAGGGACATGTATAGATTAGAGTGAGAAGATAACAGCCTAAGATATTAAACAAAGTCGATTAAGCAAAACTATGAAGCATTGTTCCTCGTAAATCGCAACAACAACAAGAAAACTATGAAATTATAAGGGATGAGACAAAAGAGAGATAGGTGTTAGGATGATAGTGGATAGAGGCGTGTTTTGGAATGTGTATAAATTATATGACAACGACATAAAGATCTGGTTCATTCCTTGTTCTTGCACCACCTCGTTACCTGCACAATCACGGGCAAACCATTCATCTGGATCATAATTGCTGGCCATTAAAGGAAATTACCAGCACCAATTCTTACCTCGAGAAACATGGTAATAGTGAAACCCAATCAGATTTACATTGAAGGGAAGGAAACTTTTATTCTGGTTTGTATTCATCATCTCGACTTTTCCTCTTTCATTTTCTTCAGTAACAAGTTTCCTTTACGTCGTTAGTCACTCCTATGAATTTGATGCCAAGTTTAGTAAAATTTTAGATAAGTCATCGTAAACACTCCTAATTACCTTGATAAAGTTTCCACCATCGTAATATGGCCATAAGCACTACAGCTAATTCATTTCTCTTCTATGTAATTTTCATGTACAAGTTTCCTGCAAATTCAATCTCCTTCCAACACAGGGAGAGATAATGGAGGGAGGGAGCTTTGGTCAATTTCTTACTTGTTCATCCACACGTTATCCACACTACTAGCACGTCTTTCTACTGATTCCTCTGTATTAACAATAAAAATGCATGTTCTCGTTATAATTACGTACTTTGCATACTATATATACTGATTGGGGTATACTTTTATATGTTTTTGTCTATATTGCATGATTTTCTGCAATTGTATCTTTGCCTTACGAGTAGGTGAATATGTGGGGCTTTTTTCAGAAAAAAGAAAAGAAAAAGAAGAAAAGAAAGAAGGAAAACTAGGGAACAGTAAGAATGGAGAACATGAAGGACAAAATCTTTGCAAAAAATGAGAAAATACTTAACTAGTGATAATAACAAAAATCAAAATAAAAACAATATCAAATAGAGAGAGAGAGAGAAAAAATAAATAAATAAGACCAAAAATTCAAAACAAACTTTAAAATTAAATTCTTACACAGAAAAAAAATGATACATAGCTGAAAACAACATTAATGAAAACAGTAATGATGATGATGATAATGATAACAATAACAATAACAACAACAATGATGATGATAATAATAATAATAATAATAATAATAATAATAATAATAATAATAATAATAATAATAATAATAATAATAACAATAACAATAACATTAATAATAACAACAATAATAATAAATGGTAAAAACAACTAAGACACACGCCTCAATGAAAACACACAGTATTAACCGTTGACTCACTCATCACTCAGCACACTGCAATCAACCACAGCTGTGACTCGAGGCTGCACCCAACGTGATATTGACTTTTCTGTAGCACTCACTGTATCAAACGCAAAAATAGAAATAAAGTCAAAAGAAAGATTCTGAACCGGATTTGAACGCTTATTGAGGGAGATTATCCGTGGTAATAAATATATTGAAATAAAGGCTCTAATTCCATGTCCTGAGTCTGATGCCAAGATTAGCCCCTGACGTGAACATTATAATCACTACATGCGTCTTGAGTCCATTTTTTGACTGCCTTACTTTCATTTCTATTTGTAAAAGTAAATGTGCAAGCAAAGTCCACACAGACTACCCTTCTTTCTCTTTAATTAAGGCTTAGCGACTGACAGCCCACCCACTCACCCACACCCACACCCACCCACCCACCCACCCACCCACCCACCCACACACACACACACACACACACACACACACGTGTTCCTAGAAGTATGACAAGACGATATCTATTGACTTAGGATGTCAATATGAGTGGCGAAAAAACTATATACTAATCTCTCTCTCTCTCTCTCTCTCTCTCTCTCTCTCTCTCTCTCTCTCTCTCTCTCTCTCTCTCTCTCTCTCTCTCTCTCTCTCTCTCTCTCTCTCTCTCTCTCTCTCTCTCTCTCTCTCTCTCTCTCTCTCTCTCCAGCCGTAAACTTCACATGATTAAATCACCTCTGCCAGTATATTACCAAGTATATTATTAAGAGAACCAGGTCAGTCAGTCCATCTGTCTGTCTGTCTGTCTGTCTGTCTTTTCATCTGTCTGTCTGTCTGTCATGTGTTTATCTGCCTGCCTGTCTATCTCACTTTCACAACTCTAAAGAACAAATATCAAATAAAAGCAACATCATCCAAGACAACATTTGGTAACTCCCTTTTATTTCAGAATTTAAAATAAGTCCTAATCTATAAACAAATCATCAGCAAAACACTATTTATAAGGGTTTCGAGTCTAGCTTGTATTGTTTGTATTTTCATTCTACTTATCTTTACAACGGCTGCTAAGTGGACATTCCAAATCCCCCAAGTCTTCATTCACTCTAGCCGCCAGGGACAGCCACGCAAAGACCTGATGGCTTCTTGCTACTTCCTTTACTTTCTTTCGTTCTGTTCTATTTAGACTATCTCATCCTATCTGCAGGAAGCTACCGTATGTACCGCGATGGGACGACGTGTGCTGTCATGTTAGCTGCTACTGTGAGAGTTGGAAGACATGGTGATAATGCAGAGGGCGATGACGCGTGAAGATAAACAGTAGAAAAGGGGACGTACACACACACACACACACACACACACACACACACACACACACACACACACACACACAAGTAAGCCCAACCAGTTACACAAGCATTATTAATACAAACACACTTGGGCACACACACCACACACCCACACATCCATCCACTCACCCACTCACAACCACACACACACACACACACACACACACCCACCTGCGCAAGCGCCGATTTCCCAACATTCTCTCTCTCTCTCTCTCTCTCTCTCTCTCTCTCTCTCTCTCTCTCTCTCTCTCTCTCTCTCTCTCTCTCTCTCTCTCTCTCTCTCTCTCTCTCTCTCTCTTACATTATCATCATTTAAGTCCTCACGCTTACTTCAAATCTGCATAAAAAAGTAATTAATTAACAAATAGAAAAAAGTAAATAATCTTATGCCTACAGTACACATACACACACACACACACACACACACACACACACAACACACACACACACACACACACACACACACACACACACACACACACACACTTACCAAAACAGCAAATAATAATAGTAATAACAACAAATAGCAATGATAAAACCACGCATGAAATCACCCAATTAATATTTCGTTGTTTTCGCCCTCCAGGTAGGACCAAAAAACACAACAAGTCAATAAATAATAAAGGTGCCTTAAACTACCACTCCTATATTATCTCTCCGCCTTTTTATTATATTTGTGTACTCCTTTCCCATTTGGTCACGCCTCACTCTTAGGAACAAGGCGAAACAAATGTGTGTTCTCTCTCTCTCTCTCTCTCTCTCTCTCTCTCTCT
>CM035202.1:5551633-5585184 GCA_020233015.1 Callinectes sapidus | reverse complement strand
GGGGAGGAGGAAAGAGAGGTGTGTGGGGGGTGGGGATGGGGGTTGGGAGAGTTAACAGAGGGAGTTTTGTCCTACATTACGAATCAAACTGATAACTCTCCCACCCCCCCTCTTACCCCTCCCTCCCTCTCCACTAATAAAAACAAGGCGAGGAGTTAAGAGGTGCGTTAACATCAACCCCCACTTCATCCCTTCTCCTCGTCCTCCACCACACACGAGCGAAAGTTGCAATTGATAGGATGTTTAAATTTTCCTCAATGCGAATTAAGAGCTCTCTCCAGTGGTGCGTTATTCAAGTATCAAACTCCCTGCCCTTCTTGTATTTCTTCCTCAGCACAGTAGTGGCCACCCCGACCTTACCCCGCTAGCAGCGCAGCCCAGCCCAGCCCAGCCCAGCCCGTGTGGTCAGGAAATACACGCAGGAAAACAGTTGCTTTATTAGCTGTTGAATACTTAGTATGCAGGCTGCAGTGTACGAGAGGGGGGAGCGGGGAATTAAGATACCTCGAAGAGTCTCCGGAGATCAAGTAGGTAAGATTTCAAGCAGGAAAAATTATTAAAAAAAAAAGAAAAACACTAAATTTTATTTATGGTAGGGAGTCTTTGACTTAGTACACTGGGATGCTAGGAAGCTCGAAAGAGATCCACAAGTCTGACACGCTCGGTACACAACATACACACACACACACTGAAGGGCTGGAGGGTGCTGGGGTGTCGCAGGCTGGTGGCACACCACGGCTCAGCTGCACCGCAACGCCACGCCACGCCATACCACGGGAAACTCCTCATGCTGGAAGGGAGAAATTAAAATAAACATTAGTGGATAATCAAGCTTTCTTTCATTACTTTACTCACTATTTCTTAGTCCTGTGGTTGTTTCGATAAACTCAATTATATTCCATTACCGTCGTTCCTCTACCATTCACATTCTTTTCTACTGTTACGATGTTCAACACCATAATTACCTAATCATAGGACTACCTACTTTCTGGCTCTATTAGTTTCACTTTTCCCTGGCTAGATCGGTTTCTTCTCCAGCTTTATAGACTCTTCAATTCGCCTTTCAAAGTACACATCTCTCCCCCGTCCGGCCGTCCTGCCGTCCACCCACAGTCACGCAGCCAAACTTCCTTTCACACGAAAAAATTTCCATGAGAAAAAAAGTGAAAGGTAAGGAAGAGTTTAAATACACAAAGGTGAACAATCATAACATCTTTGTAATATCTTTTGATTACTACTTAAATTTAAAATGAATAGTTAGGCATTGTTCACCAACCAACTCATCTAAAAGAACTTACAAAAAAACAATCAGAAGTTAAAGATACTCATCGTATATATTTTCAGCAACTAAAAATAAACTATCTACTTACTGAATGAGCTAAACGAAAAAAGGAATACCCTATTTGATGAAATGAACACTATGCAAACAAGGACGGGAACGAGGAGCCGCTGCTATCACCACCACCACCACCACCAGGAGTCCGTCTGTTTGGTCCCCCACAAAACTTGGATCTGCCGACAAAGACATCATAGATTAGAGTTGTGGTTTTCACCTCAAAATATATACATCCTACAAATGTATTAGATTTTACCCTATTTAAAAACAATACCACTAAAAACCCATACCGTTTACATAGTTACACAAAATATAACGTTTAAAACATACGTTACTTTAATCAAACAAAACTCTCAAAAGCACTCATTACTTTCTTTCCCCACTATAAAACCAATACTATTACCACTAAATTAAATAAATACTACGTAACCTGCTGACTAACCATCGAATTGAATAATGTAATTCCTGTAACAGCGGCTAACTGGTCCATACAAACCAGGTAACAAGGCCACCGCGTCATTCAAACCCTGACACGTAAATGATAATGAAGCTCCATCAAAGGTGAACATCACTAACTGCCTTAAAGTATAGCCAGCAATTACGCAGTTATACTTAATTGGCACCCGTAATTAGTTGTAACATTGAGGGAGAGATGTGACAGGCAACAAAGGCCATATGGCACTCCTAGAAAAGCAAGCTCGTATTATCAAATCCTTAAGTATGTAATTACTTAAGCGAATTTCTAGTCTTAAAATCCATCTTGTGGACAGGTTACGAAATTAGGTTGTTAACTATCATCAGCACATGACAATTATCACTATATCATCCATAAAACCACGAAAAAAGACCTTCACACACACCCAGGGAACACAACACTTCACCTCATGTTAGCACCTCCAACGCCACACAAGCCACGTCACACTCACCTCCACACGTAGCACCTCCACGAAGCAGAGGCAGAAGCTTCACTCCCACACCACACGTCCTTGCCCTTCCGAGGTTCTGTTCCTACTACCCACCACCGCCTCTCGACTGCGCCACGTGAACTTTGACAACGAAGCCGAGGATGAGATAGTAAATGATTCGAGCAACTTCTGAGGCGAAATTTATCATTTACTTGCTTTTCTCTCTCTCTCTTTCAAGTTTGATAAGATGTGGTGTAATTTTAGAGCATAATTTCAAGTCCTACTACTGAAGGGAAGAAAGGAGTTATGTCTTAAGTGTTAACAGGGGTTATCCAAATGAACTAACGAGGATAGAGTCATTAAGAGATAAGTGTTCGTAAAGACAGTCAGGTTATTGAGCACAGCCACGCCTACTGCACTCAATAAATACCTAATAACCCCTTCTGCACTGGGACGCGTTTATATATTTATTCAGCTTATTATTTGGCGATTTTATACAGCTTCAGAAACTCATGGAGGGTTATAATAGTACAGACTGGTCATTAATGTCCTGACCTTCTTAGACCCTCCCTAATGCCAATAAAATCGTCTAATCATACCCCAAAAACTCGTGGTAAAAATGCATCCCAGTACTAAAGATGTTAAGCATAGTTTGTCTAACTCATTTCCGTAAAACCTGAAGCGTAAAGTCTGAAGAGAGTCAGTCTGCATAATAACCACTGGAGCTCTCTATTATCAATTGAATGGGATTATCACAAAGAAGAAAATGCACAAAAAATAAAGAAAACAAACTATAATTTGTCGTGTTCTTTTACTCATTCCCAATCACATTACATAACAACCACACAACAAAGGACTGCAGACATGCTAACCTGACAACATCCACCTGGGAAATGCTTCAAGCTTTGCCTCCCAAGCTTCATAAGGATTAGCGACACAGCAGTCATCTGGTGTGTGGTGTTGCATGAGGGAAATCATATATAACACATACAATTAATTAGGTAGTATACTGTACATTATAAGATAATTTGTGATAATCTTTATAACCTTAGTTCATGTTAAATTATACAATGTTTAATAATCATTGATATGCATGGAGGTAGTTTCATACAATATAGATAATAAAGTGAATGAACAAACAAATAAATAAATAAATAAACAAATAAATAATAAATGGATAAATAAAGCAAAAAACAGATCTTTTAAAGCTAACTCAATATCCTTTCTTTTTACTATAGAATAAGCATCAATATTTAGGTACCTGTGATTTAGCACTCTCAGATGGAATGTGGTTGGAGCAGTACTACAACCCACAGAAGGAGAGGTAGAGAGCTGTTGTGCTCGAGCCTTCCATGCCATGAAAACTGTCTATTCTTCAAGTAATCATCTATCATACATCACACCAAAAGCCATATTCTATCATTACACATACATCAAACCAACAATCTTCACCGGGCAGAGAGCTGAAACCAATCATTTGCATCTTATTCATAGTGTGCCTATCACATTAACCTCTGGCCTTATCAGTATTATTTTCCTCATTAAGATTGAAAAAACATTATGTGCAAAATTATCATAATATCACATTTCAATTATTATTTATCAGTACACAGGTATTCCTACTTTTTCACACAAATATTTTTTAATCAAAGCTGATCTGTTCTTGACCATCTTCTCAGCATGGCACAGCATATATACACAAAGTTATATTGCAAGGTGTGTGTTGAGAAGATTGGAGATGCAGATGGCAACATTTTTTCATGTGGAAAATGTCAATCTCTTTCTTCTCACCATCAATGTTTCTACATTCAACCAATACACACTAAGTAAGCAGTCAAAGGCACATTAAATTAGCAGGATGCTTAGTTTCCTCAAACTCAAATTGGATTGATATATGTGTTGTTAATTGTTACCCGAGTAGCATAGAAAAGAGAATGAATTGTGGAGAAAAACCTGAATCCTGAGTAAATAAAAAAAAAGGAAGCCAAAAATGAATACACTATGATATAATTACTCTGATGCTGCAACCTCCACTCTGATGTACTCAGCCATTTTATCTGTAATGCCCCATGTTTTCCACTCCTTATCATAACCAGACAGTGTGCCATAGCCACCCACATAACCATTGATGCGAGCAGCAACGTGGCTCTTGATCAGCTCCTCTCCGGGCTCCAAGTCCAGGGCATTCACAAGAGCATGGTGGCGCTGCAGTTGGTACTTTTGATGGTAACTGAGGATTGGATAAACATTATTAATCACAGAATTTCCTCACATCTACATTGACAGCTACTTTAATTTCATTCTACATAATGTTTAACAGAATTCAAACAAATTTCTAGGCAGTTAAAATCTTACGGATTTTGCAGACAAGACTTTACAAAGGAGAGAGGCAATAGAGGTCCTATTATTGCACCATGTCCTTTCCAATGAGATGTTAAGACAAAAATTAGTCTTGTGGAGATATGGCAACCCAGCTCACATAGAATTCCCATACTCAGCCAATGCCAAACTGTTCCTCCAAAAATTCTAACTTTCTAAAGACATGTAAGTAACCAATTAAATTAATTTTATATGCCAGACCTATGTATGGTAAGTTGTACTGTATAAAAAACTTACTCTTCAGCTTCGTAAAATTCCTTAAATGGAAGGATGGATGTCTTGATGTGTTCAGAGGATGTTTTCTGCTTTTCTTTAAGTGTCTTCTCTGCTAAATCTTTCTGTTCTTCATCATGATAGAAGATGGCTGACATATACTGCCAAGAAGAACAAGTAAAAATCACTGGGAGTTACTGAGGATTGAAAACACAAATCTTCAAGGTGAATATTATGAAGTGATAGGGGCACATATTTAATGAGAAAGGATGGTTTAACTATGAAATAAAATGTAACAATAAACATGTGTAATACAAGATAAGGACAATTAAGTGTACATCAAAATCATGTAATCTTTGATATACAAGTTTAATATGTAATGTTGAGTAAAGGTTTCAAAGATTATATAATTTTCCAGAGCAATTTCTTTATAACACTTGAAAAAAAACAAGTTAATCTGTACCTGGCGGGTGCAATTAGCAGTGGGATCATGGTTGTCCCAGAACATCTTCAGGAGGGCAGAGTAGTTGGTTGCCTGTGGATCATAGTCCACATCCACTGTCTCTGTGTGGTCTCCCCTGTGGAGAAACAAATTACAACATTATACAGAACTTTTTACATGAAGGGTAAATAGTGTGGGAAAACTTTTTATCTATCATTCCTCATATGTAAGTAGTCTAGTTAAATATTTACAAGAGATCCTTTGTTTGCAAAATATGACCATTTGTTTCCTTAGACCTTTTAGAACATGACAAATTTGCCCAGCTACCCCACCCCACACACACACACACACACATAAAAGACTGGCAAAGCACAGCTAGTAATGCAGACAAGGTCCAGAGAAGAAACAAGCTTCTCATTAGTGGATGAAGAGCTTAGAAGTTCTCTTAAATCAATTTGCAAAAAAATTTTTTAATACGGTATTGCATATGCTATCTACTGCAGCAAAGTTTCAAGACACTTATCCCTTTCTTTTGGCTAACTCTTTCAGGTCTGCAAGGGGGTAGGCAACTAAATGGAAGTCTCAGGTTATTTTGTTACCCTTGACCAGCTTTCTCCTCTTACATAAAAAATAATAAAAATAAAAACAACTTACAGATTACGATAGGTTGGGTTGCGCATTGAACCCCCGGAGTAGCCCACTCTGGTGCGGATGACTCCCTCAGCTGCACCAAACTGGGCCTCCGGGAACCAAAATCAGGCCATTCCGAAAGTGGCCTTCTTGGTGGATATGTTGGGCTCCAGAAGTTCAGCCGTCCTCATCCCCAGGCCAGGTGGAGAAAAAAAGTATAAGGCAGAGAAGTACTGCACCAGCAACCCCATGCCAACTACGTAAAACACGGCAGAGTTAACAACAGGGAGAGCCATGATTATTTATGGAATGTTCACTGCTGCACAAGTGTCACTACTACGAGACATCCCGCGCTCCTATCCCCGGCGTTTCCTTTCTCCTGTTGCTTTCATGCTTTCGTCGGGCAAGTTTCCAGTTACATGTTTTAGATACCTACATAACAAGCAACTATTTGATCGCAGTGTTACGTAACTCGTTATGACATGAAAAACAAACTACAACACTTACTTGCACTTGGACGGAAGAAGTAATGCATCTGGCGCGCAAAGTTCATGCTTCTTTTCAATAATCACACAATAATTACAATATCCTAACTGCCCACTCCACGGATGACGCAATGTTTCCCGCCTCCGCGCCCACCTGCTGCTGCTGCTGCCTTCCTGCCACTGCCCGCCGTGATTACCTGCACGTTCTCTCTTTTCCTCGGAACTCACACAACACACATACTGGATTGCATCATTCGTTGCATAAATAACGGAACCAGGAACAAAGAGTTCAGGGTTTGCAAAATTTAGGTTTTATAAACAGATAAGAAGGAAATGGTTCTCAAATATAGTGGTATATACCAGTATCTACCTAGATTAAACGTTTATGATCTGTTCTTTCCCCATTGGGTGGCGGTGTACCAAGCTGTGGTGAAACATTGCCTTTATTTTGATGATTCGATAACCATTGTTAAACTCTTACTGATCATGTGTTAATCCTAATCCCTATAGTCTCTCTCTCTCTCTCTCTCTCTCTCTCTCTCTCTCTCTCTCTCTCTCTCTCTCTCCGAGAGTTTTGCTTCTCTTACATAAACTAAAAAAGAAGGCGATGAGAAACAAATAATAAGAATACATGAGTTTTGTTATTAATGTATGAAGCAGATGTCAGTATGGTTTAGGCCTGCATCCCTCACCACAACAGTGTGTGATGCACGTCTCAGTGGCGGCCTGCACTGCCCCAACAAATTACCAAGAAGACTGTGTGTTTGCTGCCCGTCTTGTCGTCTCCTGCACCTTATTTTTTGTGAAGAAGGCCCAGTTTTTAATATCCCTCGAAAATGGTTAGTATTTCCGTAATTCTTGATACTCATTCTTTGTGCTGACAGTTGTTGAAAGCAAGTAAAGTCACAGACATGTTCTGTAGTAAGTGCTCTATCACCTTGCATTGTATTTGTAGTGATTAGAAAGGAGGTCCGACCCTGTAGAATTGCGTGCTAACTGAAGGGAAATTTTGATTGAAACTATTACCTAAAAGTCACATTTGGATATTGGTTAGTATGTTCAAGTCTTCATATGATTTTAATTTTCTTTTTACTTTGCAGGCAAGAAATGCAGAAAAGGCGATGTAAGTATTAGTGGTGATCTTGTTGTGTATGTCCCTGTAAGGATGGTAAATATTTAAGTGTGACATTTTGTAGCAGCTCCATACTTACTGCCTAGTACAGTGGTGATGTGCTGGCCTGCCATTGCTAAAGTCGGTAGATCGAGTCTTGCTCAGGCTGATAACTTTACTGGGAAGTTAATGCTGTGGTCAATATGAGTCAATAATAGCAGAGCACATAAAAAAAAGGCATTATAGACATTAAGTATCAACGTGAAGTCACATCATGCATTACTGACAAGGGCTGATAGTAAACATTGACCTTCAACCTCTCCATTAACTCTACAGGACCACCCTGGCGCGGTGGCGAGCAGCACAGGAGGGAGGGGCTCAGCAGCAAAAATCTCGCCGTCCATACTTGGCCTCTGAGTGTGAGGACTTACGGGAGGCTGAGAAATGGAGGAACCAGGTGATCTCAGAAGTGGCTCGGAAAGTCTCGCAGATACAGAATGGTGGGTTACCAGTTTTGGTGTGTTTTCACTTACTGACTGGATTGCTCTACCTTTATTTATTGCATGATTGTCATTGTAATGTTTTTGTTGACTACCATAGCCATGAGTGTTGATTTTGATCTCCAGTAGTATTTCTAGTGACAAATAACTTGACCTGCAACATTTTTCATTGAACTCATTCTTTTTCCATTTCATGCATTCAATGAGTTCTTCCACCTTGCTTGTTTTTCCAGCTGGTCTGGGTGAGTTTCGGATTCGGGATCTCAATGACGAGATCAACAAGTTGCTGAGAGAGAAGGGCCACTGGGAGGTACGCATCAAAGAGCTTGGTGGCCCAGATTATGGTCGTGTTGGCCCAAAAATGACAGATATGGATGGACAGGAGGCACCAGGGAACAGGTGTGTTATAACTACTGGATTCTGAGTGAAACTGTTGCCAACTAGGGAATAACAGCATTGTATCTCAAATATAAGAGATCTGAGTGTAAGTGTTTTGTCTGTATTTCTCACACTTGTTGCATCTGACAGAGGCTACATGTACTTTGGAGCTGCCAAAGACCTTCCTGGTGTGAGGGAGCTGTTTGAGCAGGAACCACCACCTCCACCACGCAAGACCAGAGGAGAGCTGATGAAGGATATTGATGCCGACTATTATGGTTACCGAGATGACGATGATGGTGTGCTCATTCCTTTGGAGCGGCTGGAGGAAAAAACAGGTTTGTGTTGGAAATTATTTTGTCTTTAAAAAACATTGAATTATCTACCATTTCAGAAAACACTTCTGCTTGCAATGAGTTTTTTCATGTATTTCATCTTGTGCATATGATGGTTACAGAGAAACACGCAATGGGACACCTTACCTTTTTAAATTTGAAATGCCTTGGAAATATTCTGAATCAATAATGAATGCCTTCATGAATAACATTGTTAGATAAATGTGATTCATCATTAGATTTATTATAGACATATCTCCAATGCAAAGCTTGCTGTAGTCAATACTTCTTTTAATTCAAGACATTTAGGCAATGAATAGTGTTGTCGCTGTAATGCACTGAGGTGAAACGCTAATGTATGTGTGGTTAGCTTCAAGAAGTGCTAGTAATGTGTCCTGAGCTTTTCCTTGTTTGAAATAGTTATCTTTTTTTGTATCATAATGCAATTAACAATATCAAATGGCTTAATTCTTTTCTTTCCTTCAATCGACAGCCATCAAAACAGCCATTAAAGAATACAAGAATAAAAAACTGGCAGCCATGAATAAAAATGAAGATGAGGAAGAAACAGAGGATCGAATTCGGATGGAGGAGGAAGATGAAGATGAGGAAAGTGAAGGTGAACAGGTAAGAAAGGCTGGCTTTTATGACATCCCAATATATATGTTGACGTGGTTCATTTATCAGAATAGAAGTTGATTGTTGCTTGCTGTGTTCCTTTGCTGTAGTCTACTGTGAGTAAAAGTGTGAATGAGACATATAAGAGTGTGGTACTTTGTCACCCCATGTGTGATTGCCATCCTGGTATATGTATAGATAATCATGTAGACTTTTACTTCAGATGAGAGATCATATGGATTTGTTTGTCAACATATTTTATTAACTGTGCAGATGTATATTTTATAAACTGTATAATACTTGCTGTGGTCAACGAATTTATCTATCTATATATCTCTAAGTGTCCTTTCTCTGTTAAGACTGACTTGGGGAAAAAGTTGAGAAATATGTCATTGAATTCTGGTGGGTATTCAGAAAAGATTTTTCTCACCATAACTTTTTTCCAAGTGGGGTTTTCAGTTAATAACGTAGAAATCTTGTAACTCAGCATCTAGAACAGTAAAAGCACCTTTAAAAATACTTGTAAATTTAAAATAATGTCTTCTGAAAAGCTTATGTAAATTTAAAACAAGGCATTTTGAAATAGTGGAGGTGAAGCACAGAAATGTTTAAGAATATGAGCCTTTGTGCATATTTTTCCTCAACAGATATCTCCTGATGAAACAGATGAGAGGTCCGAGGTGGCACGGTTCATGGCCCATGTTCCCAACATCCCCAGCCAGGCAGACATTGAGGCTGCTTTGGTGGAACGTAAGAAGCGAGAACTTTTAGAAACCTTCCTAGGAGACTGAGATTGTTTGTGTATCCATTTTATCATCCTGGTGACAGTTTTGGGGATGTTTATCCCAGCATAATTCTTCCTCCTTTTCTCTTACTCTCTTTCTCTTTGTTCCACTGCCAATATCTTGACCTCCTTTTTGTACCATTAACTTTCAACTTATCATTTCCATTCTTTTAACTATTATAATCAGGAATAACTAATAGGATACATGAAGGTTAGTCAAAATACATGACTATGAAAAGCAATTTTGGACGTACTTCCTCTCTGATCTACTAATCAGTACAAAAAAAAACATAGGATTACTTTAAGTTTTCCTTTGTACTATTTGTAATCTATAAATATTTTTATGATACATTATATTTTCTGCAACATCCTTTGAAGTACAGGTAAGTTATAGTATATTGATTTTGTTTTAAGTGCTGAATACACTGAGCAAACACCATGCAGTTGGACCTGGCCCATCTGAGTGGCACCTTGTTTTACCCACAACTCATCAAAACTCATAGATATCGTTCATATTTTGAGAGTATAAAGTAAACACAGACATGAAATGCATAGAAAAAATAAAATCAGCCATAGCAAAAGACTTATTTACTTCGGTGTGAAACTCCCGAGTCCCAATGAAGATTAAGCAGGCCTCCTCTGGGTCCCTGCCTCCCTGTCATGCACTAAATAACGGAATTATGTTTCATGCCTGAAGAGCTTATGAAAACTTTTTATTAAACTGTCGTAAACATGGAAAACCTTAAATAAAATTTTAAAAATGACTTTGCAAAACCCTTAAAACATCATCAAAAACATAAAAACATCTTAATTAAACCTCAAATAACATGAAAACTCTTAAAAAACAATACAAACATGAAAAATACCCTTAAAAACAAAACAAAAAACATTCCTAAAACTCCCAAAAATCACCCATAACCTAATGTAAGCTAACCTAACGTTAACTACCCTTCCCACGTAGGACATCCACAAACATCATCTTAAAACCCTAAAACCACCTTCGAAAACCTTAAGAACTGCCAAAAAAACACACCTAACCTAATGAAATCTAACGTCCCATTACAAGTGTCCTAGTGGTCCAACCTGGTAGTTTTCACAGCAAGCAAAAAATATGAAAAACCTTAAAAAACAACCTTAAACACCCTAAAAACACCCTTAAAATCCTATGAATAACCTTATAAATACCCCAAAAAAACACCCCTAACCTAACGAAACTTAATGTCCCTTTACAGGTCTCCTACTGTTTCAACTTGGTAGTATTCAGAGAGAGCAAAAAACATGAAAGCCTTAAGAAACACCCTAAAAATACCCTTAAAAACCCTAAAAACACCCACCCAAAATATTCCCTAACCTAGCCTAAACCTTAAAAAATGTCAAAAACAGGAAAACCATCTTTGCAAACCCCTTAAAACATCATCAAAAACATGAAAATACCTTAATAAAACCTTAAATAATATGAAAACTCTTAAAGACCAATATAAACATGTTCCTTTGATATAGTGTGTCGTTATTGATCATCTTGCTCACCTTCAAAATATCAGTGATGTCAACATGTAAGACAAACAGTCTTGTCATTAATCAATTCAAATACTTTTGTAAATAGTACAGGAAAGAGAAAAACATAGTTTTATGCTACACTTTGCTTAAACACTAATGCTTTTCAGTAATTATACAAAAAAAAAATCTAGTTTATATAAACAATAAGCATTTTAAAAGTCCAAAATATGATAGACTTACATGCAATCTATTGGAAAACAATCTAATCAGTAGCCTTTTCGCCCACGAAACCTCTGCCTTGTATCCAGCTGGTGGAAAAGAAATGTATAAATTAATTATTGTTTTCATTAAGTACGTATTTACTGTATGTCTGACAACTAATTATAAAGGAAAACATAAAAGTAGGTTAAATGTTTTAAAGGCTATTAAACTTTTCAAAATGGTCTGAATTACCAGAGATCGCTTGCACTCAAAGAATGTTGTGCGGAGAGCATAGCATTCCTGCGGTATGGATGGGTCATTGGTGAGCAGACACTCTCTCGGAGTCTTACGGTGCTGGAAGAAATGTATAAATCACTCTGTAGATGTCAATAAGTAGGACTTGCTTTACCTAAATCTGAAACTTTGTTACATCATATCACACACTTGCATATACTGTTTTGGAGTATGTGTGTGTGTGTATATATATATATATATATATATATATATATATATATATATGTGTGTGTGTGTGTGTGTGTGTGTGTGTGTGTGTGTGTGTGTAAAAATATAATATAATAATAATGATAGTAAAGAATATCATGAAATAGTAAAATAAAGTAAGGTGTGGCCAGTCACCAGTCTGACACAGTCCGTTGCTAGAAGACAAGCCTTGAGGTCTGCCCTCAGACCAGCACAGGGACGCTTGTCATCTGTCTCCTGGGCCTCTTCATAATATTTCATTGCAGATGCAGTCAATGACCAGCTCCTTTCCTAGAAATATGAGAATACGATTAAGATTTGTCATAAAATGTAGGTACCTTGCTCTACTGGCTGCAATTTGTCTATGGTTGGCATCATAATAATTAAAGAAATTGAGTAGATTAATTTAAAACCAAGTTTTTCATGTCAATTTATCTAATGCATTTGTTTCTGGTCATATCTGATGCCAAAAAGTTCTATCAAGGTGATGACCACCACAGATTTATTTATTCATTTGATCCTCACATACTTTGGTCTTCATTCATCGTGAACCTTTATCTTATATATATATTCCAACACAGTTTTTCATTCCACACTTAGTCCCATCCGCATCTGACTAGTGAAAACCCTTCTATCACAAGGAAGGATCCATTTATGGGTCCATAGTCCACATAATGGGGAAACAAGGCTAGCTGAAGTGCTAATACCTACAGACAACACTAAGCAAGGCCTCTCTGGAAAGTTTACCCAAGTCACAGACAGGAAATACAGAATCTGGCAGGCTTCCAGAAATGTATCCAATAACACAAACCCTGGGAGTAATCCACCAGATAACAGAGTACCTAGACTTCTCAACAGTAATCACTAGTTTTCGTTAGTTGCTGGTGGTGATGATGAGATTAACGTTACAAATTAGAGAGGGAAAGCTCCCATTCCTTCTCTCCTTTCTCGAGAGCCATAATTGCCTGAAATTTGATGTAAGCAAGGAGTATTGTGAAAGAAAGGCAGTGTTTATACCTTAAGTAACAGGCAGCAGACAGCAGGTAATGGTCGTGCCTCAGCCTATGCAACGGCACCCATATGTTTGTACTATGGTGGTGTCGTGGATCTTACCTTATAATATCCTTGGTTGGTGTATTGTGGTGCATTCTCGCTTTGTGTGTCTGTTTGTACTGTTTTTGTGATATCTGACAGAGTGTAGTACTGGTGATGATTGCATTTTGTTGGTGGTGGCTATCGATGTTGTCGTTGATGCTCTCTATCCATATATTCATTAGGAAGAGGGAAAAGCTGGCTCAAAGCAATGAAACGATAAAAAAATGTACACTTAGTTGTCAGTGCCCATGCAGGTGCGAGACTTGGCCAAAAGAAAGGGATAAACATCTTCAAATCCCCCTCCTAATTTTCTTTCGGATCTTTATCATTAAAATCTTTCCTATTTGTGTAGTGAATGTCTGTACATAGTTCCTCTTCATTATGTTCTTGGATTTCTGATGCTAGTAAAGCCGATCAAAGTTTCGAGTAACACGAATGTCACCGAGTATGTCACCCTGGGCCAGCAGATGCTACAGATTGAAGGGGCAAAAATCGAGGAGATATTAAGGGCTAAGGTTATGAGTCTGTATTCCGAAACGCTCCGCTCTCTCAGCACTACTAGTTCCAAAGGCCACAGAAAGTACAAAACGAATTTCTGAAGGGATTTTTCCTATTGATTATGTAGCAACCTTGTTCAATTGTCTTTAGAACCTTAAAAACATCCTTGAAAACTTGTGTCCTTTTAGCAGGAGCCTTTTGAAATAGTGGAGGTGGTAGCGGTGAAGTGTTTCTGAATAAGAACATCTTACATTTACCATGTGTGTTGGCTCGTCCCTGCTTCTTTACTCACTGTTGCTGTCTCTGTACCCTGTTTTTCCTAATATCTCCTACTTTCTATAATTCTTCCAACTCCTTATTGATTTGAGCAACATATACCGCATGCAAGAACTGCTAGTAACAAAACTTCCAAATGGTAATATTAGTCTGGTGATATTTTCAGCTATTTCCTGTCACTGGATATGTTAGGTTTGCTGCCCTCCTTGCTTTCTTTTCATCTTTTCTTTTTGTAACCAGCACACTCTCTGTCATATCCATCTTTTGTGTGCGTTTTATTATGCGTAACCGTTTCTTTCTTTAGTATTTCCTGTCTCCATTATTGGGTATTCTTTGTATTCAAGATGTCTGCTATTTTTTCATAGGGGGTCATGATGTCAGGTTTGTAGGTATACTGATTAGTTTCAGATGTTTCTTTTTGGCTTGTTAGTGTGGGGGTGAAAGCTGTTTTAGCAAGTAGTTGTTGGGGAAGTCATAGATAATAATGGTCATGTGTAGGATGGCTTTGATTTAATTTCCTTGTCCTCCAGTGGAGCTTATTACTTTCTTCAAAGATGAGTTGTTACAGAAGTTAATTTTGTAGGAACATTTATACAAACATTTCTTGAAAGGGAAGGGAAGGAGAATAATAAAACAAAATAAATAAATGGAATAAAAAAACGCTCCGAGCAGACAGTAGCACCTGCATCCTGTATACCATATTATGCATAATTCGCTTTTCACTGGCACAATCTGGTATAAACTGATTTTTTAACGACATTCTCTTTTTAATCAATCACATCATCGTCTATCCATGGCGATCTCTGTGGATAGAATGTGTCTCTTTTACTTTGAACTTAGTTTAACATATGTATATTTGAATTCTATTAAGAGAGAGAGAGAGAGAGAGAGAGAGAGAGAGAGAGAGAGAGAGAGAGAGAGAGAGAGAGAGAGAGAGAGAGAGAGAGAGAGAGAGAATCAACTACCAGACGTACGACACTCCATTCTTTCAATATAACTTTTAATACTAATGTCAAACCAATTCATTTATTATTCGATATGATTGAGGTCAGTAGTAATTATCATATCAGCCAGTGCGATCGTGAAAATTCCTTATGGTAAAGAGAACTGACGTAATATTACATTTGGAAACACGGTATTGATGTACACGCATTGAAACAATCAGCACATTCATTCAGAACGTGTAACTGCAAGTGATGAAAAACAAACCACTTCCATGAAACACCAAGGCAGAAAAGTGGATCTTCTTTAGTTTTCGTTTTTTATGTTGCTTTCTGTGGTGTTTTAGGAACTTTTTTGCTGCAATGAAATATACTTTTGTAATGATGAATAATATTGTGGACCACTACCATATAATTACTTGCTGTGGGTTTTTTTTTTTTTTTATTATTGCAAGCGGCGCTGTACGACAAGAGCAACAGGTGCGGCGGGAGAGACAAGCGCTGGGCGTCGTGCAGCGCATCCCAGCTTTGCCGTGACCCAACCGCCGAGTGATCAGTGCACCTGTGACACAACTTCCTCGTTGACGTCTGAACTGCTACTAATCTAAGCTTGAGCATAAAGGTTAGTCATGTCAGGTTAAAGAATGTCGTGTAGTTGTTAATATGCAAAACAGATGTTCCTCTGCAACATACTATTAAGAAAAAATCTAACTTTGTTTTCATACATATCACAGAAGCTCACCTCACACCACAACAAGAGAAATGAACAAAGATAAAGTTCATCTCATATAGTTGTCATATTGCACACACACACACACACACTCTCTCTCTCTCTCTCTCTCTCTCTCTCTCTCTCTCTCTCTCTCTCTCTCTCTCTCTCTCTCTCTTCATTGTCTCCTTTGTCCCTTTATCAATCCCCCAGTTTATTTATCCTGAATAGGAGCCACAGACCACAGCATTCATGTTCAACTCTCACTTTCACAGCTTATGCCGATTTCAACACTATACACACTCCACAGTTGTCCAACCATCAGTGGATCTAAATCTCTGCATACGTAAAGCTATAAGTTGAATTGTTCAGCGCAGAGGTGGTGTGAGGTGTGTAGTGTAGACAGGAGTTGAACACCATGGATGCTGTGATCTGTGACTTGTATTCAGGTTAGGTTAGGTATAGTTCAGGAACCTTTGCATTTATATCGGTGCTTCTCTGATGTTTTTATCTTCTTATTCTGTTCCTTCCAACAAGTTCTTCCGCTGACGCTCTCTCTTTTCCGCATTTCATATACTATTTCCTTCCTTCAACGGGAGCACCTACAGTGTATTCATTACATTATAGGAAACGTAATAGAAAGACAGACAGGTAAGAGTATGACAGAATGTATTGTGTCGAATCTACCCTCAACATTTTCACGTGAAGATATGAACTGTTATTTACTCGTTGCAGTGAATCAAGCGGATACAGAATCATCAAACAAAGTACACAAGTCTTCTGCTGCACCTTGTTGACAGAAGGCAATGACCTGTATCACATTCATCCTTGTTCTCCTCTGAGTCCCACTCTGTTCTCCTCCGCTTCTTTTACTCTCTTCACCCCTCCTTCTATTCCTCCTCGATTTTTTCTTCTACGCTACCGTCCTCCACCGTCCTTAATGGGGGTGGGGGTGGGAGGTGTGCAAGGTAAAGGAGGAAATAAAGCCTGCCCCCCCCCCTCTCTCGTGAAACACTTGAAACACTTTATTATATTTGTCTTATGTACATGAGTTATCAATTTGATAAACATATTGGACAAATAGCCCTTTGTAAGCTATGTATAGCTTTTTGGGCAATAATATAATAATAATAATAATAATAATAATATATAATCTCTCTCTCTCTCTCTCTCTCTCTCTCTCTCTCTCTCTCTCTCTCTCTCTCTCTCTCTCTCTCTCTCTCTCTCTCTCTCTCTCTCTCTCTCTCTCTCTCTCTCTCTCTCTCATCAGAATCAACGACATAAACAATACTACAAGCAAATTTGAGTTTACCACACAGTGCAGCATTCCGCTCTAGTTTCTAATCCGCTTAGCAAGCAACGAACACCTTTCTGGGTTATCATGTTACTCTCTAACCTGTTTGGACCCAAGTGTCATTTTGTGCAGGTTTGTGTGCGCGACGTATCACTACATGCACACGGTAATTCAATACTATCGTCTGAGTTAACCTAAATAGAATGCATTTTGAAATTTCAGAAGCATGCGAGCAGGGATAGTTCTTCAGACTTTGCTACTGGTGAATAACATACGAACATTTTGTCTTCCAGACTGAACTCTGTTGTGTCTAAAGATTTTTACTGCTTTTAAAGTGTAGAGATATGCAATTTTGGCGCGGGTGATGTTCCCCTTAGAAGAGAGAGAAAGAGAGGGGGTGGGGGGGGATCGGTCTTGCAGGGGAGTGCGAAAACTATCCATTTTAAGATAGTGAAAATAAGTTGAAAAGTGGAAGGTGCGTTGAGGTTGGTGTGGATGACGAAGGTGTGTGCGCTAAGGGGTATTGGTCTGTGGGATTGGGAGGCAGTAGACTGTTGTGTTGCGAAGGTGCGTTGAAGGTGAGGGAGATGGGAACGTGATGGCACTAAGAACTTCATACGTCTGGCAGAAGGATGGCAGGCGTGTTGTTGTTGCCAGTATTCTTTTTCTAATTTAAATTTCCACAAGACAAAACACTTTTCATTAAATCTAGATACGTTGTACAAAGAAAGTTGTTATTCTTGTTCATGTACGCTTACAATTCTGTTTTAAAATGTTTCTTGCTTTACTAAAGACCTTTATCAAATCCCTTTCTAAACAAAACCCTCTAAAGAATACGACTTCAAGATCTTTCCATAATGCGCATCTCTCATCTCTTGTAATTTTTATTCATTTATTATTTTCTTCATTTTCCTTTTCACCTATTCGAAGTCTTCTATCTTTCCTCTAATGTGGGGAGCAGCGCTAGGCAGCGTATTCTAGATGACGTCTGACTATTGTCGTATATGATTTCAATATTGTTTAGTGACTTGCTTTTAACGCTCCCAAAGATTAGGTCATCCTAACACGTGAACTGTTTGCTATATGTCTACTCTTTGGATTGATGTATTACCAAGATCCTTCAACAGTCGATAACGTCCATGTTGAAGAGAAAAAGAAGGATGAAGAAAGCTGTGTTAGAAGTTATCAGTTTACTTCAAGATTAGGTTTATCTTCCTGTTGAAGAGAAAAAAGGATGAAGAAGAAAGCTCTGTTAGTAGTTATTAGTTCAAGATTAGGCTTACTTTCCTGTTGAAGAGAGAAAAAAGGATGAAGAAAAAATTTATGTTAGAGGTTATAAATCTCCTTGAGGATTAGGCTTCCCTTATCTAACACTCACTCTCTTAATTAAGCCGTGTGAACTTGCTGCTGGTAAATGAAAGGTAATGAGTGGTAGTGTGGTACATTTCCACCACACCATCAGCTGCTTCATTGCGAAACACATATTCATTTTTTTCATCTGACATTTTATCAAGACTCACTCAGTAGATTTTATTTTCGCTTTTCCTTCCCTTAGATCAGTGTCTCTCTTACATAAACGACAAAAAAAAAAAAAAAATGCAGAGGTTACAGAGGTGAACAAAAAACGTTTCGAATTTCACCCGCCAGTTACGTGTATGGCATAGAATACGAAAATATATAATAGAAGCTTGGAAACTTGAACAATAGACGCAACTGCCAATTTAATATTCAGGTGTGTGTGTGTGTGTGTGTGTGTGTGTGTGTGTGTGTGTGTGTGTGTGTGCCCCTATGGATCTTTATTAGCTAATCCTTTCGTAGAAAAGATGGGATTATTAGGCCTCGTTACAGATAAGGAGAATAAAAAGAGGAAGGAAGAGAAAGAGAAGAAAAGGAAAAGGAGAAGGAGGAGGACAAATTGAAAGAAATAAAGAAATTGTGAAGGCAATCTAAAAACTAGCAATATTTTAATTTACTTCAATGTGTGTGTGGGTGTGTGTGTGTGTGTGTGTGTGTGTGTGTGTGTGTGTGTGTGTGTGTGTGCGTGTGTGTGTGTGTGTGTGTGTGTGTGTGTGTGTGTGTGTGTGTGTGTGTGTGTGTGTGTATACGGAGCAAGGCGACGGTAAAGGAAAGCCAGTGTGTGCGTGCGTGCATTCGTTTTGCCAGGGTCCGTATTAATAGAAATTCTTATGTATGTTTTTTTTTTTTTTTTTTTCTTCTTAGATAAATTTTTAGTCTTAAAGTCCATCTTAACCTCCCGAAATTGGTCTTGTACTTAAGCCATCAGCAGCTTTACAATTATTGCTGCTGAGATAATGGCTAAAATACAACACCTACTACGGAAGGTTGAGATGGATTTTAAGACTAGAAATTCGCCTAAGAAAAAGCTACATACCTAAGAACCTCTATTAATAAAGTTCCTGAGTCACGGTGAGGAGCAAAGGGTGCGGCTCAAAGGAGGGAAGATGACGCACAAACTTGCCAAACAGTCATTAACCCCTTCAGTACTGGGACGCAGTTTTGCATTGAGTTTCGGGTATGATTAGACGATTATATTGACAATACGAAGATCAGAAGACGTTAGAAGAATAACAGCCAGAGTCTATACTATTTTAATCCCGTCATGAGTTTCTGAAGCTGAATAAAATCGTTAAATATTAAGAATACATATGGAAATGCGTCATAGTACCGAAGGGGTTAAAGGCTGCAGAGGATGTATCCCAACTCGCAAATATCACCTCAGAAGAAGCAGGGTTGTCCAATACATTAATGTTTGGATACACTTAAAAGAATAAAGAATGTACCTGCAGGAAATCTGTTTGCATACTGTGTGAGATAGAGTTTATGTGTGTTCGTGAGGTATCCGTAAACATTTCTGCGTTTCACTTCTACTACAACCTCAAAAAGTTATATTTCAATTTACACGAGTTTTTAAGATGTTTTTTTTTTTTGCGGTTCTAGAGGTAAGGTGACAAGATTTCTACATTAATACCTAGAAAAACACGCTTGAAAACGCAGCTAGTCATCTCTGTGTGGCCTTGGAAAATGGTCGTGGTGAGAAAGCAAAGTGTTTCTGAATACGGACCTGAGGCACAAGGGGAAGCGGGTAGCCTGACTGTATGAGGCGGGGAAGCTTGCACCGCCATCTCCTCTCTAGGCTAGTATTCAGGGACGCTTTACCCTCTCACCATCAATTAGTACTAACCTTGATAGCATGGCAACACACACACACACACACACACACACACACACACACACACACACACACACACACACACACACACACACACTATAGTAACAGGCTCGGTTGACAGTCTCGGAGGAGTGAGACAGAGGAGGCAGCCTTGATTAATGCACAGCGCGTGTTCACCGGCAGCAAGTAGGAGTAGGAGTAGGCTGTGACCTTGCTGTTCTATGTGCGGACTCACCCCATCCAAACATTCGTTACTATTGGCCCTGAACTCTGGCTGCGTCTGGATAGTACCGGCAGACGAGCTGGTAGTGACAATGACCCACCCACCCACACACACACACACACACACACACACACACACACTGTACATACGCACTGTTACTATTATTGTTATTATCATTACCATCATCACCACCATTTCGATTAGCATAATTATTATTATTGTTATTGGTTTTGTTGTCATTAATTTTATAGTAATTAGACACAAACCACCTGCACTTGTTTACTCCACCCCCCTCTCTCTGTAACTATTGGCGTCCAACACGTGGTGATGGATCAGAGGAGTCACTGTCCTGTCTTGTCTTTCCAGATGATACAAGCGAGGGTGTGGTGGGCGGCGTGGTTGGCTGCCTCGCTTTGGGTGGCAGCTGGCAGTCCTGTTTCCAGTGGGCGGGACAAACTGCTCTATATCATGATGGATGGGTACATATTAAGTAATGTTGTTGGTTGCTGCTAGTGCTCTGATTAATAGTAGTGAGATGGAAAACAAAATGCCCAACTAATGATTTTTTTCGTAAAACAACCTCCAGCAAATTGTTGTAGATATCCTAAATTCATCATCTATAAAAGTGTTCAGAGAGAGAGAGAGAGAGAGAGAGAGAGAGAGAGAGAGAGAGAGAGAGAGAGAGAGAGAGAGAGAGAATAGGATACTTCTGACTCCAATGAACAACAATCGTAATGTATCCAGTTATTCATTTGTCCAATTCTCTCATCAGACTGAGGTGGGACTACGTGGACCAGCAGGACCCCAGCGTATTGCCTGGATTCAACAGGTTCCTGAGTGAGGGAGTGCGGGCCAAGTGGACCAACCCACTCTTCCCGAGCATCTCCTACCCCACCTGGACCACCCTCGTCACGGGGTTGTACGCTGAAAGTCACAACATCGTCGGCAATTACTTCTATGATGCTTCTGCCGGGGACAGCTTCTCTCTTTTCGATGCTGATAGTACTGGCAACCCCAAGGTAAAGGTTTTCACTTATCCTGTTTTCGCTCTCTCCCCAACGCTGAAGTAAGAACAAAAGAAAATGAGGGAGGCTACAGTATAAGAAGCCATTCGACCTATTCGTGGCAGCCCATATGTGAACACCTCTACATATATCCACCTAATATCCCTATCTATAAACTCGTCCAATCTTCTTTTAAAACTTTAGTGGAGGTGAAGTACAGAAGTGTTTAAGAATACGAGCCTTGTTTTCTGCGACAGTGGTGGACAGCCGAGCCCATTTGGACCACGGCAGAGAAGAACGGCCTACGCACAGCTCAGTTCCTGTGGTCCCGCTGTGACGTACCCATCGACGGCGTCACCACCGACTTTTGTGAACATTTTGTCAAGATCCCGGGCAAGGAAATATTTCAAACCAACATCAAGCGAGCGCTGCAGAAATTCGACGAAGGATTTGATTTTGTGCAAGTAAGTTATTCCGGATGTTGTAGTTCATACAGTACACTACGATGCGATAATGTACATATGCGAATAGAGTCTTGCACAAGTGTGTGTGTGTGTGTGTGTGTGTGTGTGTGTGTGTGTGTGTGTGTGTGTGTGTGTGTCCTTCACTGTACGTTCATTGCAAGGGTCCCGGTCGCCTCACAGGTGTACACGGAGCACACAGACAACACGGGCCACATGTTCGGACCAGACTCTGAGGACGTGCGCAAGGCGATGAGGGACTTGGATGACGTCCTGATGCAGCTCATGGACGGCCTGGAGGAGAGGGGACTGCTGAACCAGGGTGTGTGTGTGTGTGTGTGTGTGTGTGTGTGTGTGTGTGTGTGTGTGTGTGTGTGTGTGTGTGTGTTCTAGTCCCACATCACAATCACAATTCATAGGTACTGATATTTACGTAGAGGCCACAACCCCTCAGTTCACATCCAGTCTCTCTGCCTTGCCACTCCCAGGGACTCGAACTCAGATTGTGAGCTTAGGCTGTTAACCACAACACAACATAGGCCTCCCTTACCAAAACCTTTACTTTACACCGCCAAGGAAAATCAAGAACCATCACTAGAAATATTAAAACACTCAATCCCTACAGCTTTTGAAAACAGGTTCACTAACAGGTGACTCAGAATTACTCATAAAAGTCAAGGTGATAGTAACAAGGAACATAATAAGGTCCGTATTCAGAAACTCTGCTCTCTCACTACAACTATTTTCCAATGCCACAGAGATGATTAGCGGTGTTTTCAAGAGTGTTTCTCCAGTTAATAATGTAGAAATCGTGTCAATGTGCTTCTAAAACCTTAAAAACACCTTAGAAACTCTCGTAAATTTAAATAAAGCCTTTTGAAATAGTGAAGATGAAGCACAGAAGTGTTTGAGAATACGATCCTGACAGTCTTATTTTATTTATTTTTTGTCGTGTCACAGTAAACATCGTAATCGTGAGCGACCATGGAATGACGACCACGGACCCGGCTGTCACCAGGACTCATGAGATTGACGACTACCTGGACACTACCCTGGTGGAGAATCTGGCTGATAAGGGTGCCTTCATGAACATTAAGGTAGCTCCAGGCAATGTGGATAAGGTAAGTGTGTTTGTGTGTGTGTGTGTGTGTGTGTGTGTGTGTGTGTGTGTGTGTGTGTACTACTCTGGGCCCGTATTAACAGATTTTCAAGCATGTAACTTTCTCTGAGATGAGTTTCTAGTCTTAAAATCCATCTTAACTTCATGAAATTGATGTTATGCTTTAGCCATTATCTCATCAGCAGCTTCAGATTTATTGCCGATGAGATAATGGCTAAAGCACACAAATTTCGGGGGGTTAAGATAGATTTTAAGACTAGAAATTCGTCTAAGATAAGCTACATGTTTAAGAATCTATTAATACGAGCCTTGGATGATTTAGGGTTTGTTCCTCGCCATGCACGCTATGTTTGTGTAATGCTTCCTATCAAGATTCATTCATTCAGTGTTTTCCATCTGTCTTTTTCAGGTTTTCCAGCAGGTGTCAGAGATCCCCGGCGTGACGGCATACAGACACGCTGACATACCTGACCGCTACCACTTCAAAAACAGTCCTTACATCTATGACATCATCCTCGTTGCTAAGAGAGGCAAGTCTTCCTCCTCCTCCTCCTCCTCCTCCTTCTCCCCTTCCTCACCACCACCACTACCACAACCATCACCCTCTGTGTTTCTATTGTCCTGAAATGTCTAAGCAGAGATTGTTTGCTAGAATGTTTATTTATTTATTTATCCATTTGTTAATTATGATGGTAGTACTATTCTTTTGACACGTAAGGAGTCCCAAGTGGTTTGTTTTCCTTCTGATTATGTTAACTAGAATTACAATCTTTTGTTGCTTTACCCGTTCTTTCTTCCTTTTCTTATTTGTTATTTTTATCAAGGAGTGTCATGTATTTTTCTTAGTGCCGTGTGTGAACAAAACTGTAATAATTCTATTCTTTATGTGCCTTGCCTGTTTTGCCCATCTTTTCTTCTCTCTTTCGTTAATTTTGTTTCTATTTATTTTATCATATTTTTATGGATGAATGTGATGTCTGTTCTGCACCGTATTGTGAGTCAGCGGGGCGTCACTCAGTAGTCCTCTTCCCGCAGGGCACTACATCATGGCCTCTCGCTCCGACAAGCAGCTGCCGCGACGCAGTGACAGCTTTGTGGCTGTCGGTGGTCATGGCTACGACCCAGATAACATGAACATGAAGGGCATATTCTTCGCCAGAGGACCGGGTGGGTACTGAGTGTTTGTTGTCGTTGTAGTCGTTGTTGCTGTTGTTGTTGTTGTTGTTGTTGTTGTTGAATAATGTTATCATCGCCATCGTTATTACGCCCATATTCAGAAATATTTCAGCTCTGCACTTTCACTATTTGAAAAGGCTCTTGTTTAAGTTACACAATTTTTCAAGTGTGTTTTTATGGTTTTAATGACAAAAAAACACGGTAACTATATAATTATTTGACAGGAGAAACACCCTAAGAAACCCAGCTTGTAGTCTCTGTTGCCTTTGAAAATAGTAGTGGAGAGAAAAAGAGAGCAGAGCGTTTCTGAATACGCATCTTAGCATTCTCATTGTCATTATCCATTTAACATCCACAGCCTTCGATTGCGGGTCCGTAGTGGAGCCGATACACGTGGTGGATGTGTACCAGGTCCTGACTCGCGTGCTGCGCCTCAACCCGATGCCCCACAACGGCACCTGGAGCCACGTGGAGCCCATCTTCAAGACCCGCGACTCGGTGTGCAGTGGCGCCGCCCGCTGCCTCTTCTCCGTCCCCTCGGCACTGCTGCTTGCCTTGACTCTGCTGGCCCGCCAACTGATGATGACAAGTGAATAGACCCGCGCATAAAAGAATTCTCTCTCTCTCTCTCTCTCTCTCTCTCTCTCTCTCTCTCTCTCTCTCTCTCTCTCTCTCTCTCTCTCTCCAATAGTAGCGTTAGTCTAGTATATCTCTCTCATTCCGGTCTTCACTGTGAAATTTACATGTACACGTTTCCTGCAAGACACGTACATGGCGATCTCTTCTAACTGTTTCCTGCCGGCGTGTTGTCGGTGGTGGTGGTGGTGGTGGCGGTGGCGGCGGTGGTGGAAAGAGTCTTGTTCTATCACAGTCCTGTTCCTCCACACGTAGTTTACTAGTATGAGTGAATAGATTGACAGATACCTTCTTTATAAATCAATAGTGTACATCTTCTAATGCCTGTTATCATTACTCTCTCTCTCTCTCTCTCTCTCTCTCTCTCTCTCTCTCTCTCTCTCTCTCTCTCTCTCTCTCTCTCTCTCTCACCTCCGCTATTGCTCCAAGAAATTAGGATAAATGCAAAGACCAAATTAGTTGTAGGAATGTTTTGCTACTGCTCATCCAAACCAGTTCAAATAGAGAGACAGAGTTCAAAGGTTCATTGGTTAGAGGGGGAGACACTTGTTGCCTTTAGTGTCAGTAAGGTAGCTGAAACATTATTACGTTTAAACTGAATGTATTGTGCAGCTAACGAGACAGCAGAACGATGAAAGCACGCATTTAGCACGTTTAGGAGACGCTTAACCTTGAAAGCAACCGTATAAGATAGAGAGAAATGAAGCACCGTAGGGGTAGAAAGATTCAAGACTGTTAATAAGAGGAATAGGTGAGAGACAAAACGCTCCTGATTCCTTAGTGTTTATTGAAATCGTGTGAATGAAAGATCCTCAAATATGAGAGCCGTATTTCATGCAAGGATGGATGAAATGATTGTGTAGAGCATTAGGACAAATAATTGAGAAGAAAAATTGAGTTATAGGGCGCAAAACAGGCAGTAAGTTCTTGGAAACTGTTTTTTAAGGGGAATAGCCGATCGTCACTGTAGGAGAGGGGACAGGGTGTGGAAGGCTGTGTAGAGAGAGTAAATGAAGGAATTGAGTGATTGGTACAGTGAACAATGTAAGGTTTCCTCTGCCCCATCCAGTGATACAATAGTGGCTACCATTAAGTCAGCACATATACCTAATAAGGCCAGATGTGTTAATTGTGTGGTTAACTATATATATAATAAGACACATAGCTTTCTGTAACTCCAGTGAAAACATGTAACCATAGAAATATATAATTGTGAAATAAAGAGAAGAATAAAAGCTAAAACATAAAATTTGGTATGAAAATAAATAGATTGAGTGATAAAATGTCTGGATTCCGGGATATTTCTTATATCAAAAGTCTAGTAGTAGTAGTAGTAGTAGTAGTAGTAGTAGTAGTAGTAGTAGTAGTAGTAGTAGTAGTGGTGGTGGTGGTGGTGGTGGTGGTTGGTGGTTGTAGTGCTTCTATTCACAATACCCGCCTCCGATATGTCCCTATTCCACTCTACTTTGGTTTTCTCTGTATCTGTTTAATTTGAAGCTCTGGTGTTGTGTGTGGTGGGAGAGGTAGCGGCGAGAACCATTACTTGTCTTCTCTGCCTCCCATTGCGGTGACACAAATAAGTATAGCGAAGGGAAATGAAAAAAAAAGGTGTTGCGTAAGTGTTATGTGTGAATACAGTTAGTAGAAGCATGACAAGGTTGGAAATAAGTCATTTCCATATGGAGTGCCTTTACCTACGCTTATCCGGTGTGACATCAGCCTGTCTCATAAGAGATCTGAGTCGGTGTGGTTGACGCACTTCAGGAAACTTATGCTGTCTTAATTCTATTTCTGTGAAACTCTATTGAAGGAGAACAAATCAGTTAGATAGATAGATGCATAGCTAAGTGAAAGAGTAAACAAAAAAGCAATGTAAGAAATAAGAGAATCAATAGCTACATTAAAATAAAGTGGCATGTTTCTATAAAAAGTAATGTAGAAGACTTGAGCTCTGTTGCAATTAGAGGGCAAGCGCCGAGCAGCAGCAGCAGCAGCAGCAGCAGCAGTGAGGAGAAAGTTTCTGGGGTAGGATGCCGCTGCGTTGCGTTGAGCATTACGAGTAGCGAAGCATTGTGGCGCAGGAAGGAAGAAGAGGACACGGCGCGCACCACACTCACGACACACACGACACCCGCCGCCACACTCCCTGTTCCCGGAAGGCGCCAACTGAAACCTCTTCCCAGGCACTTCCTTTCCCTTTCCCTTCCTCTTCATCCTCGTCTTCCTCTCTCTCTGTTTCTCATCTATAGCCCCCTCTTCCTCTTCCTCTCACCCTTCCACCTCCATTTATTCTTTCCCTTCACTCCCAGCTATTTCCTGTGCCACCACTTCCCCTGCCCTCCCCTGCCCCGTAGACCTCTGTGTCACACTTTCATTTATTTTTTTGTCACGTTGTACGCTCTTCCTCAAGGCGACGGAGTTGATCATAAAGTCTATTACGTTATATGGTTTAGTAATAATGCTTTGAAACGCTTCGAGGTCTCGTGAAAAGAAAGATAATAATTATTGATTTTTCATGGGTATATATATATTTTTCTTAGATAATGAAGAAACTTTGCTGTCATAAAACTACAACCATGAAAACGCACCTTTGAAAAAACTCTACTTACTTCCAATAGAACTTGTTAGGATATATTGTACAGAGGGCAGCGAGACGTTTGAGACTGTGATCCCTGATGATGGGTGTGCAGCAGCAGCAGCAGCAGCAAAGCAAGGCAATGAGGCAAGTGGACGGAGGCAAGGCAAGTCAATGACAGCAGTGCGCGGGGCCAAGCAGTGAACCACTCGCCATGGGAAGTTCGCCGGCCAGGGTCATAGGCTAGGTCACCGGAAGGAGGGATACACAGTGGCGGAAATGGTCACTACCTCCTCCCATCCCACTTCCCCGTGTGACTAGACACCCCTCAAACCAGGAAACTACTAATAGCCGCTGCCACTATAGTAAAATACCAGCCCCCAGGAATGCCATGGCTCCCGCGGCTACCACCTTATTTCCAGACAGAGGGACATTGCTGCCTCAACGCGTCTGGCTCAAGTAGTTGTGTGCAGGTCAACATGCTATCTGTCCCTCAGGTTGCTTGAGTGATGCGTGTGTACTGAAGCTGTCACCTGTCGCCTCACCTGAGATTCTGAAAACAGGGCACCATTACTGCAGAGCATCCAACGGGTAAGTCACATTGTGGTGCTTGTTATTAACTATTCTTGCTATAATAATGATAATGAAGAAGAAGAAGAAAATGAAGAAGAATCAAGATAATCATTATAATTGGCAATACTTTTAAAGGTGTTTGTATCTTAACACAAATACCTTGAAAATCAGAGTTAATTGCGCCCACCACTGACGCCACCGCCGCCGCCATCCAACAAACTAGCCTACAAAGCAAAGGAAGTGCGTTTGTGGGCAATATGGCGGAAGGCAGTGGGTCCAGCCCTGCGCGTTTCCTCTACCAGCCCCTACGCCCTCCATTTTACTCTCCTAACACTGCCAACGTGTTATCGGATGTACAGCATTCGTCCACTGCTTGCGTGTGTGTGTGTGTGTGTGTATGTGTGTGTGTGTGTGTGTGTGTGTGTTAAATATTCTTGTTTTTTATGAATATGAATTTGGAAGCCTTTCAATGTCCACACACACACACACACACACACACACACACACATGGTTGAAGGCTGTAATGAAAGCCATTGGTGTGGATGAAAAGAAATTTACAGAAAGTTCAAAGTTCTTCCTGCACACACCAAAACATTCTCAGACGTGATCATGGCTTGACGGAATTGTCATTTTTTGTTTTCTCTGTTTTTATAGACATACTTCATCTTATATTTTTTATTTATTTTTGTTTTGTATAATTCTCCTCCACAGTGACATTGTCAGACCGCAAATATCCGCTAGCAAGACAAAAGAACACTCGCTTGCGCCAGTATCCGGCACCGGGCGGCGGGGCACAGCGCCTTCCTCACCGGCAGGAAACTAGGCTTACGTGGGCTGGAGGAAGAGGGAGGGTGCGCGGCCCGGGGGCAGGAAACAAAGCTAAACAGGAATGGTGAAGATATTTCCTGAACTACCCACAGCATGAGAAAATAAAGTGACAATGTAGTCCTTCGACTTCGAGGAATGGCTTAGCAATGCAGCAAGACGCCGCCTCCTTTACTCTCCCTGAACCAGCTGTCAGGGTGGCTGTAGTGAGTAACTGTCTCTTCACGTTTTCTAGTTTTTTTTTATGGTTTATTTAGGGCTTTACTTTAACAAATATCTTGGCTCCTCTTTACTCCCGCCTTTCTCTTGGAGGATGTCCCAGCGGCAGAGGCGGTGTGGTGCCCCTGCTCCTTCGCTGTGTGTCAGCTGAACTCGCTTCCGCTCCACGACGCACGTTGCCTGACGCACGACTCCACTCCTTTACTCGCTGCACACCATTCCGCGTTTGCTTCTGTTTTAGCGTATTTTAATGGAAATAAGACTTATGAGTTCTTGTATTTATATAAGCAAGGCTTTTTACAAAATAACCTTCAGTCAACAAAACTATTTTCAATTCCTTAAAGACAGGAAAAAAAAAAATAGTAAGCCGTACGACAACTGGAGGGAAATTAGAACCGTATGGGTTTTCGAACTCGTGAAAATTAGTCCCGTGTCAGACGTTGTCGTGTTCGGTGGGTGGGGAGTGTACTGCCGAAATATATTCTGTGATAACTGGCCAGCTGCTCCACGCTGAGACACAAGGTATGCACTGCACTGGGGGCTGTAGTGCCCAGTGCCATTGCTATGCAGTGATCCCTTCTTGTTCCCGACTAGTGTGTGACTTGTTTTTGTCCGCGCATCAAGAAGATAAACATACAATGAGTATATTATGCGAATCTGAAAAAAAGAGTGAAGAATCAAAACATTAATATTGTCGTAACTGACATAATACATTGTCTAATACTGAGAACAACGCGTCACAGGCGAGGCAGGACTTTGTGTCGTTTGGTTTACTGTTGCTTATAACAATCCTGCTTTCTATCACTGAGGAGTTGTCACCACCACTGTATACTTTAATGTGCGAGTAACTGTGCCATTGTATAGTGACTGGCCGCGGAGGTATTAACACTCGAGGGCCTGGCACTGTGTTAGGACCTTGAGACTGACTGACATTGGCACTGCGCCTCGCCACACCACCGCGTGCAGGCCGGGGCGAGATAGACAGTGGTGGTGGTATTATCAGTTGTAGTATTAGTATTATTATCATTATTTTAACATTATTATCATTTTTATTATTATTATAATTATCATTGTTGTTTTTGTTAACTTTACTATTATCCTGTTTTATAGGAAAGGTTTTATATGACTTTGGTACGTCAAACAGATATGTAATACGTTTCATACTGAGCTAGTGCCAGGGAAAGAGAAGGAAAATATGAATCTGAGTCGTTATAAATGAGTATAAAGGGATGGTTAATCTAATTTTACCTGGAGCCTTTAAGTGACGGAAGTGGGCTATCAAATATTTGTTCGGTATCTCACCCCTTTACACCCTCACTCACCCCTCACCCCCTGGCGTGCCACCCACAGATGCGTTCCGAGGTGCTGGTGGAGATGGCAGGCGGCGGCGGGCGCTCTCCCACGCCCACCGAAGACCTGATGAGCAGCGGCTGGCTGTACCACGTGCATGACCTCTCCTTCAAGACGCTCAGGGACAGGGAGCACGCCGTCAGGAACTCCTTGCCACACGGTGAGTGGTGGTGGTGATGTGACCGCTTTAAACTAATGAAGCTGACTTATTTGGATTCATTAACGCTATGTGTGTGTTCTCAGATTATGTTGATTAATTTATTTTCTTATCTTAATCAAATACTGACTATACAGTGATTGTCCAGTTAAGTATTCAGTTTGATAACACTAATAGCATAATCATAATGAGGAGTGTGTCATTGCCATGATAAGGGGCGGGGGGCGGGGGGGGGGGGGCAGGCGACAGGCAGAAGGGGTGTGGTAACAATAGTGTAGGTAACCGTCACGGAGGTGGCAGGAAGCAGTCTGGCTTTGTTTAGGTGACACGGGGTGGTTGGGGCAAGGCTGCGGGCGGCTACTTAGCCAGTGATGAGGAAGGTAATCAGGCACAAATGGGAGTCGGGAGGGTGTAGATGTCACGCTTGACTTGTGGCGCTGAGAACAACAGGAAATTACGATTATACGAGCATGTCAAGTGCCAGCGACGGGGGTGAGGCGGTGCTGCTGACGAGGCTACGGTTTTACAAGCAGAGAGAGAGAATAGGGGGAACATCCCATATCTCCGGTGTGACGGTCCGCTCGCTCAAGGATGCTCACCAACCCTCCTTCCTTTCCTCCCTCCCTTACATCCCTTCTTTCTTTCTTTCTTTCTTTCTTCCCTCTCTCCCTTCTCTCGCTCCTCCCTCCCGTACGCTTCCGCTGTCACACTCCTTCAAGCGGTGACTCAGACACACACACACACACACACACACACAAACGGGAAATAATGCTTCAGAATTTTTTTACAAAGTCTCACCGGGGAAAATTATCACTCAAAACAGTTAGAGAGAGAGAGAGAGAGAGAGAGAGAGAGAGAGAGAGAGAGAGAGAGAGAGAGAGAGAGAGATTCCGTACTTGGTTCACACTTGGCTACCTACGCGCAGTATGAGTAATGCGGAAGGAAGATGCTACAAAAATTCGCGAATGACTGAGCGAGGCAGCAGCTTCCGTGTCCGGGACTGGAGGAAGGTGGGCGGAAACTGTAGATAAAATGTGCTTCTCCCTCTTCTCTTGCCCAGCTCATTTCAACCTAACCACGACCCCCTCCCCCATCTGTAATTCACTCAGGTACATTGGGAGATTTCAAAGATGCAGCAATATACAAATAACACGGTCCTCACTGTTCTCTTTTGTGCAATTTAGTTTTCTTTTCTTTTTCTTTTTTTCACGTTTTACTCTTCGTCGCTTCCATCGTATTAGCGTTCATGATTAAAACTTGTATCTTCCTGTTCGCCATTTTCTTTACAGTTGTTTTAAACCTGATTTCTTTTCATTGCACTTTTATTGGTTTCCTTGAACAGTTCTGTATTTCTCTTTTGTATAGGAGGCCAGCTTATAATATACATGTATTCCCAACTTCCTACGACTTGACTATTGAAGAAGGGAAGTTTCAAGACATTTTCCCCTAAATATTTCAACCTGTAAGGGGACTGGCAAATTAGTGGGCTTTTTATTTCCACTACATTTGTTGCTCTTGTCCAACTTCCCCCTCTTGCTTAAAAGAAATCTATAATAGAATAAGGAGAGGTGTAGGGAGACTTAAGGAAGTGGAGGGTTGTCCAACTTCCCCCTCTTGCTTAAAAGAAATCTCATCTATAGAATAAGGAGAGGTGTAGGGTAGGTGTAGGTGTAGGAAGTGGAGGGTAGGGAGGAGTACCGTGGCCGGGGTAGTTACGAGATGAAGTGGGAGTAAGGAGAGCGAAGTGAGCGTAGCGGAGGCAGGTGGAGGAGGAGGAGGAGGAGGGTGTGACGTGAGGACAGCGTGAGGAGTGAGGGGAAGCAGTGAGGGGCGATAGGGAGTCACGGGAGGGTAGTGTGTGTCGTGATGGAATGTGTCACACCGCAGTTTCCCCCCCCCCCCCTCTCTCTCTCTCTCTCTCGACTCCCCTCAGTCAATCCTCGCTCCCTTCTCTCTCCTCCACTCCATCTCTCCGTCCTCACGTCTCTCTCTCTCTCTCTCTCTCTCATTTCTTTTCCCACGTATACTTCCTTGTTTTTTTTTTCTTTCTTTCTTTCTTTCTGCGTAGCTTCTCGTGCACACGCCAAAAAATGTGTCAGCAGTATTTTCACACACACACACACACACACACACACACACACACACACACACACAATTGACTTTCGCATTATTTTACTGCCAGGTATCTGTTGTTACTGGAGCCTGGTGGAGAAAACGGAGGCCTGTGTCAGAGAGAGAGAGAGAGAGAGAGAGAGAGAGAGAGAGAGAGAGAGAGAGAGAGAGAGGACAATGGTAGGAATGAAAAGGAACGGATGGTACTTATATAGAGGGAAGGGAGAAGGAAAGTGGGAGGGAGAGAGGAAGGGGGAGTGAAAAAGGACATGGGTGGGAGAAAGAGTGAGTGAAGGAGGGTGTGGGGGAGGGAGGAAGCAGGGCGGGAAGGAAGGAGGGAGGGTGGGTGCGCGGGAAGCCCTTGCGAGACACCAAGGCCGAGGCTGACCACAACACTCACCTTCCTCCCCTCCTCCTCCTCCTCCTCCTCCTCCTCCTCCTCTTCTTCTTCTTCTTCTTCTTCTTCTTCTTCTTCTTCTTCTTCTTCTTCTTTCTACTTATGGGATAATTTTAGTCTCAATATAATTTAGCATTTTTGTTTCGTACACGACTTCCTTCACTTCTTGTCATGTCGATTTTCCAACTACTTCACTCGTGACCCTCTTGAGCTGCTTCCGTCCCCTCTCAGGCCACTTAGAAGGAGGAGGAGGAGGAGGAGAAGGAGGGGAAGGACAAGAAGGGAACACCAGTAGTAGCCAAGGGTTCCTGGGCGACGCCACTAGGATGTGGCCACGATTACTCTGTTACCACATTTCCGCTCCACAATTATTTCTATAAATCTTTTCTTGTGGCCGCTGCCACCCATAACCCCTCCTCCCTCCCC
>CM035202.1:5470207-5530472 GCA_020233015.1 Callinectes sapidus | reverse complement strand
TGACGCGCTCCAGAGGTAGACAGGAATTTGTAAGGTAAATGACATGGCGGGACAGAGACGGTGGTTCCTCCTCCTTACCTTCCAGCGCGCAGGGAAATTGAATTCTAACACGGCTTGCTTCCCTTTGATCGTATGGAAATGAAGCCACGAGGGGAAGGTTGGATGGTTGGAAGGATGGATAGCCGAGACGCGTAACCTTCCGTAACATCACCTCGCGTTACCTCACCAGTGTTACCACCTCAGTGTATGTGTCTGATTGCCAAAAGACGAGGACGAGGAGGAGGAGGAGGACGAGAAGGAGGAGGAAGATGAGGAGGAGAACAAGGAGGAAGAGGAGAAGGAGGAGAAAAAAGAGGAGGATTTGGAGATGGAAGAACAACAACAAAAAACAAACGCAGGTGATTCGCCCGCGTCTCCACCAATCATAAGTGTCTTTGCCATCCATGCCAGGCACTGATTGGCTGATCTATGAGAGAGAGAGAGAGAGAGAGAGAGAGAGAGAGAGAGAGAGAGAGAGAGAGAGAGAGAGAGAGATTCAAAATAAGTAAGTTTTTTTCTGCCTAATTGTCTTCATGTCTGTCTTTTTTCTAGGTCTTGTTTTTCTATATGTTTCTTTTTTTTTCTGTCTATTTATATTTTCATTTCACTCGTCTATCTATTATATCTTTTTTTTCCTTTGTGTCATTTCTTTCTTCTCTTTTTATGTCTATTTTCTTTCCCTTTTTGTATTCTTCTTCCTATCTACCTATCTCTATACTTATTTACTATATTTATCATTGTTTTTCCACATTTTCTTTCTATGTATCTATTCAACTATCTATCTACCTTTCTGTCTATAAATCTACCTATTTCTTAAGCTATTTTCTTTATGTAAGAGAGAGAGAAGCTGACCAATGGCAACAAAATGAAAATGAAAAGCCCACTAATTTGCCAGTCCCCTTAAAGTTCTAAAAGTAAGACAAAAGTCGGGAACAAATATCTTGAAATCTTCCTCTTCAATAAGTCGTCCATGTCAGTCTATGTATGTATATATTTATCTTTCATTCCTTCTTTCCTTCTGGTTTTCCGTCTTTTCTCCGTCCACAATTAGCCTGTTCTGTCTTCCCACGTCAAGTCACTTCGCTCTGTTCCTTCTCTTATTCTTTTTTCTCAGTTTCTTAGCCACGTGCGACTTTTTCTTCATTTTCGAATCCATTCAATTCCTCAGCGAGTTAGATTAAGTTTGACTCGAATTTGTTTGATTTGAGGAGCTAATTGTTGGTTGTTCCCTGGTAGCTGATTGCTTGAGACATCTCCCCCCCTCCCCCCCAGTTCCCCCCCCCCTCCCTAATGTAAACTTATAGGAACGACTCTCTCTCTCTCTCTCTCTCTCTCTCTCTCTCTCTCTCTCTCTCTCTCTCTCTCTCTCTCTCTCTCATTTCTTTTCCCACGTATACTTCCTTGTTTTTTTTTTCTTTCTTTCTTTCTTTCTGCGTAGCTTCTCGTGCACACGCCAAAAAATGTGTCAGCAGTATTTTCACACACACACACACACACACACACACACACACACACACACACACAATTGACTTTCGCATTATTTTACTGCCAGGTATCTGTTGTTACTGGAGCCTGGTGGAGAAAACGGAGGCCTGTGTCAGAGAGAGAGAGAGAGAGAGAGAGAGAGAGAGAGAGAGAGAGAGAGAGAGAGAGAGGACAATGGTAGGAATGAAAAGGAACGGATGGTACTTATATAGAGGGAAGGGAGAAGGAAAGTGGGAGGGAGAGAGGAAGGGGGAGTGAAAAAGGACATGGGTGGGAGAAAGAGTGAGTGAAGGAGGGTGTGGGGGAGGGAGGAAGCAGGGCGGGAAGGAAGGAGGGAGGGTGGGTGCGCGGGAAGCCCTTGCGAGACACCAAGGCCGAGGCTGACCACAACACTCACCTTCCTCCCCTCCTCCTCCTCCTCCTCCTCCTCCTCCTCCTCTTCTTCTTCTTCTTCTTCTTCTTCTTCTTCTTCTTCTTCTTCTTCTTCTTTCTACTTATGGGATAATTTTAGTCTCAATATAATTTAGCATTTTTGTTTCGTACACGACTTCCTTCACTTCTTGTCATGTCGATTTTCCAACTACTTCACTCGTGACCCTCTTGAGCTGCTTCCGTCCCCTCTCAGGCCACTTAGAAGGAGGAGGAGGAGGAGGAGAAGGAGGGGAAGGACAAGAAGGGAACACCAGTAGTAGCCAAGGGTTCCTGGGCGACGCCACTAGGATGTGGCCACGATTACTCTGTTACCACATTTCCGCTCCACAATTATTTCTATAAATCTTTTCTTGTGGCCGCTGCCACCCATAACCCCTCCTCCCTCCCCCTCCCCCCCTCCCGCCCGTTGCCCCAGTCCTTCCGCCATTCTACTCCCGAAACGACAAGACTCCTGGGGTGGTGAGGGGCGGGGCGGGGCGAGGACTCCCCAGCGCTTGAGGTGTCGCACCGCCAGCAAGGGCTTGACGCACGCATGACGCACCAGAAGGACGCCCAACCGGCGCTCCATATCCGCTCCTCGCTGCTCCAGGAACGCCTCCGTGTTGTTGTGAGGACGTGTGAAGCCATTCGACGATAATCACCGTTCCATTTGAGTGAAGGTCAAGGCTCCTTTCACGTGCGAGGCAATGCACCGCCCCGTATAGAGGAATGACCATCCACGTACTACCACACAGCTCAGGCGCCTCGCTGCGCTCCATACTTGTGGTGACGCTAACAGCTTCACGGACTCGCTGACCAACTTATCTAACGAAACTGTCATCACTTCCAGAAATGTAGCGGATACAAAATTATGAACCATCGCGAAAATGACGTGGCTGCTTCTTGTTCACGCTCATGCTTGCTTCTACTGCTTTCCATATCATTGTCAGAAGCAGTAGTAGCAGTAGCAGCAGTAGCACCAGCAGCAGCAGCAGCAGCAGCAGCAGTAGTAGTAGTAGTAGTAGTAGTAGTAGTAATTCTGTTGTATTTGTTATTAAGTTAGTTCTGTTGCTTCCCGACACCTTCGCCCATCAGGTGCGTGTGTAAAGACAGTGTGTCGTCGACCTAACAACCATGCCAAAAATAACACATAATGAGCAGCAGCAGCAGCAGCAGCAGCAGCTTGAAATGCTGGTATTACGCTAAGCTAAGTTGAATGTGTGAGTTGCGGTGATTCATATGAACTTAGTGAGTTCCATTTACCGTGAGTAATGGGAGTGACAGAGAAGAGAGATGTTTACCGATATATGACACATTGAGGGGATGTTTCTCCGTCGGATATGATGATGATTGTCATAATATTTCCCGTGGTGGAAATCATAAAGTGGATCTGGTCTCTTTGCGTCACTCTGTGGAAAAGGACGTGAGCTCACACGTTGGCGCCACACTTGCCCCATCCCTGCGCTGCAAGGGAGGCGGCCGGCGGGATGCATTTCTTGGACGAGTCACACCACGGAAATGACTCATAAGACACATGTAGCTGAATCTAACTGATGACAGAAAAAAAAAAAAAATCCGTAGAAGAGGCTTGAGTGAGGCAGCGCACACGTCATGCACACGAGGCTGGTGCTGTGTGACGTGTCCATCGTGCGTAGTACATACATTCCACACCACGTTACTGAGGAACCGCACATTTCTTAAGCCTAAATGGCCTTGCGGTGAAGGTACTCTTTTTTCCGGTGGTGCGGAGTTTCCCCTCCACAGTGAAATGGTTCGGCATCCGGGTCCCGCGTCCGCCTGGCCTCGTGTGCTGACCTGGACGTGTGTGTCAAGGTGAGGCGCCCACGCTCTTCCGCTGCTTTACATTGACGCCCACTCCCTCCACTTTTGCAGATGGATGGATGATGGCTGGCTAATTTTACCCACCTACTTATTTTCATGATATTGTGTTCTTTATGGAGATCGTTTTCCTGATTTATCGATACACATACGCATGATGCAGTCAAATGGCAGTGGCAGTCGTCTCGTTGCACCAATAAAAGGCCAATGTGGTGCTAATAGTCTTTGTGATCAGCGTCTGGACTCGTCACGACTTAATTACGTATTGCACTACAGTTCAGACATCTTCCAATCAGAAACACTAAAGCTATTCTTAATTCTGTATATATGTGCATTATATTTTCTTAATTAAGATGTAAAAGTTTGTGGATAAATGTGTATTGACCCAAGTCTATAGAGATGCATGTACTGTACAAGCTAGCGTGCGTGTAGTGAAACAAAAGGTTAGGCGTAATACTACCGCTACAGTGACACGTCCAGCCAACACAAGGCTGTACTGGATCCACTGAGACAGCAACACTCGACAGCCGGCGGCTAAATGGACTAATAGTGCACCTTCCCACGGCGGCCGGTTGTAATGGGTGCTGGAGGCCAAGGAGGGGCGGCGCTGGAGGGAAGGGGGAAACACTTGCAAGATCCACAAACGCACCCAAGGAAATTCAGAAAGTGGGAATGCAAAATTTGAATGCTGCAGTGAAATCATGAACAAAACTACACCGCTGCAGGTGTTAACAGACCGCGAAGTAGAAAAGTCAGGTACACAGGAACACAATAACGCAACACCACACCACCAAAGACATTCAAACAATGCCTGTATCTCCTCACACTACATTTTCACCAATCAATGCGATCGTGAGGTGAAGAACAGTGACTGGTGAAAAAAAATAAGAAATAATAGCACATGATCACAAGACTTTCAAAGGAAGGAGCGGGAAAAGGAAGGAGTGGCAGTCTTGAGGGTGGGAAAGCTGAGTGTTGACTAAGGACACAACAGCAGCCATTGTTCCCTGAGGACTGTTGTCCACCAGGGGAAGAGCATATAGAGCTAAAACAATGCAATGACAACAAAAGGTATTATTGCCATTAACATTGTGGTTGTATAAGGCACAGCTGACAACACAAGCACATTGCAAACTATCGAGGAGAGGAACCAAGCTGGGATTTGTGCGAGGGTACATCTTCCACTTTACAAGCTACTCTATTCTTACTCTACTCTTTTCTAAGGCACAAGTCATGAGGCATTTTTAAAGAAACAAAAAGGACGATAGTAATGATTATGCAGTTTGTTCCCATTGATAGTCATGTCTCAAAATGTTTGTGAAAACTACAGGAATGTATTTACAAGTTGAATTTAGGCATATTTGTAGTCATTGAGAAAGAGAATCATGAACAGGAGGAGGAGGAGGAGGAGGAAGGAGGTCTTGAGAAAGTTTGTGACCCAGGCATGGTTGTGGTGACGACTCGGGGACGTCTGCAACCACCACCACCACTACTTCATCCGTACCTCGCGCCGCCACACACGCACCCTCACGCTGACACTGCCCCCACCCCCCCCTCCCCCCCCCCTCTCTCTCTCTCTCTCTCTCTCTCTCTCTCTCTGAAATGGGAGCGAGGAGCAGCCCGGGTGTTGTTTGTCACACATCACGTTTCCATCATTGCAGATCCGAGGACGTGGAACAGAGACGACGTGCACCGCTGGCTCCACCACGTGTCCGAGGCGCACCAGCTGCCCAGGGTGTTTCCCGAACGCTTCCTCATGAACGGCAAAGCTCTCTGCCTCATGACTCTGGACATGTTCGTGCAGCGGGTTCCTCTCGGGGGCAAGCTTCTCTATAAGGACTTCCAGCTTCGCCTCTGCAACGCCATGTACGCCTGAGAGAGCTGCGCTGTGGTGATGCATCTTGGGTTCTCCAGTGAGGATGGACGTTCGCTATCCGTGTGGCTGTAGTGGGTCATGGTGTCTATACGTGAATGTGTTTCGGGTATTCAGGATTGCGTAGCCGTAGCAGAAGCAGTGACGTGAGACTGTGTCGCTCTTCATCCCTTCGGTGATGTGATTCCTTCGATCATTCACTCACAGCTACGTCGATAATGGAAGACTTACTGACTACTGTTTGTTTCCTGTGACTCATGTCTCTTCCTGTGAGCGTGCGGAGTGCCGACGTGGCAGAGTGGCAGCGTGGTGGAGTCTCCCACACGGTGCTAAGAACATAAAGGTTAGAAACTTGACCTCCCCAGTACCTGTATCTAATGTAGGAATCGCTTCTCATTGTCCTGAACCGCACGTCGACGCCATACTTTCCTCAGGTAGGATGATCTGAAAGAAAACCCACCTCGCCTTCTCATGTCATGCAATCTCCTCCATGGATCTCCTCCGCGTGGAGACTTGGCGGCCACGCGGCTGAGCGGGACACACCGGGCCAAGGGAGACTCGGTGTAGTAGTACAATGCGTGCCGCTGACTGGCCCTCCGCGGCGGCGAGGAAATGGGCTCCTTTGTGATGCTTCGCAGAGGCTGTTGAAGCCTTCCCTCTCCCGCCCCGTCCCGCCCCGCCCCTCCATCCTCCCGTGGGTAGCGTGAGGGAGGGAAGGGCGCTCGGCTGACCACCCTCGCACCGCCCTTCGCCCTCCAACACCAGGCCGGCCAACAAACAGGAAACCGGTACACGGCACTTCCTGGTCCCGGCCGCGGCGCCGAGGGGAAGCGTCGCACTTCCGTCCAACATCACCAATAGCTTCCCTCCCCCCTCGTTCACCACCGCCACCACCACCACCACCACCACCACCACCGCCACCACCACCACCGCCACCACCACCACCACCACCACCACGTTTACAACAGCCACTTCAACAAAAAAAGAACAAGAAGAAGGAAAAGAAGAATCACTACCGCCAATAGAGTTTAACTTGTTCTGTTCTGCATTGTTGACAATTGTAACTCATTGTAGACGTTCATCTTTCTCACTCAATTACTGCTGCCACTAGTATTGTTGTTGTTGTTGCAGCTGCTGCTGCTGCTCTTGTTGTTATTGTTGTTTTTGTTATATGAAGCAACAGTATTATAAATCATTATCATCGTCATCATCATCAACTAGTAATTATAACAATAACAACGTCAGCAACAGTAGCAACAGAAACAAAAACAACAACAACAACAACAACAAAAGCATAAGTATTGGCAGCAACAGTAGCAACAGCACCTATTACTACTACTACTACTACTACTACTACTACTACTACTACAATCCCTGCCTCAACCACAATCATTACCGTCATAATCAACATTGTCTCACTACGACTTTCCTCGATATGTATTCGCCCTGGTCTGAGTGCCGTGAGGGTTTGGGGGGGGGGCGGGGGTGGAGGGGCGGTTGAGGGGGGCGTGGCGTGGCAGGGGGTCGGGAGGGTACAAGGGGTAGCGGACATCCTGGTAGTCAATCGGGAATCAATGTTGTAATGGACGATCCGCCCTACACCACACAACTGTCACTTCCGTCCTGGTGCCACACACACACACACACACATACACACACACACACACGCGAGGGTTAGCATAATAGGGTACGATTTAAAATCCTATCCACACATCTCTATTATGGATCTCCAAGTTCTTTTTTTTTTCTTTTCTTCTTATTGTATTCATTATTTATGTATTTGCGAGTTCTTAATCATTCAGTTCGTTTGTTTTGTTTTGTTTTATTCCTTTCTTTCCTTGGCATTTCTTTTCACAAGCAGGATTCTTTTCATGTCACATATTCCCCCCCCCCCTCTCTCTCTCTCTCTCTCTCTCTCTCTCTCTCTCTCTCTCTCTCTCTCTCTCTCTCTCTCTCTCAATCCTGCACAGCTTCTCACACTCCTTGCCTCTCCTTCTGTGGCGCACGTGGAGCTTCCTTGCCCTCTCATGGTCACCTACACTTTCCTTAGACCCTCGAGAGTGAGAGGCGACTGAGGGATGAGTAAGGGTGTGTGGTGTGTGAGGCGTTGGATTGAATAAGTGAGTATCGAGCAGAGGTGGTGAGTGAGGAGAGACTCATCTGTGCTCCTTCCCGTGGTGTGCAGCACGTGCATGGCAGCTGTGACGTGAGGCAGGGAGAGGAAAGGGGCCGGAAACAGCTGATCAGACAACAGCTGATCGCCCCAGATGCTCCTATTGTCCTATGACGTCACTGCGCTCTCTCTCTCTCTCTCTCTCTCTCTCTCTCTCTCTCTCTCTCTCTCTCTCTCTCTCTCTCTCTCTTCCTTTTTGAGAGAGACTAAATTTTTCCCATATTTGTATCTCCTATGGTTTTCATGTTATATGTAGGTATGGTTCTTTTGTCGAGAAGATTACTTGGTAATTCGTTGTTTATCTTGTGTTGGGGGAAGGCCAGGCAGAAAGCGGCCAGTGACAGGCGCGGCGCATCGTAGAGTCAGCCCTGCACACAGCCTATGTACCAAATAATTACTTTAGGGGCGTCTGCGATGTGGCGACGCACTGCATCCGGTGGTGTTTGAGCAGAGAGAGAGAGAGAGAGGCACAAGGGGCGTTACTTGTGTGTGTTTGTGTTTACATGTTCACTCATTCGAGGCCTCTCTCTCTCTCTCTCTCTCTCTCTCTCTCTCTCTCTCTCTCTCTCTCTCTGCACTATTCCTCATTCTCACACCCATTACCATAACAATTGTCAGTCTATTCCCTCAGGACACACACACACACACACACACTGAGCCTGACCGTGTGTCTCCAGCGTGACTTACTAATAAATAGTTCTGGGAAGGAAGCGAAGGGAGGAGCCACTGTAGGATTTAGGGTGAGGGGATCGAGGAGGGAGGGCGTCGCCGCTTCAAGACCCATAGTTCCTTTAATTCCTCTCGGTAATCATTGCCTTTCTGAATCTTTCCTTTATTTACCAAGTGTCCAAATACCTACTGCGTGATCGGATAATGTTCAGTTTGTGGATCTTTTCGTCTCGTTCTCCTGTCACGTTTTCGTTCACTCTGACGTCATAAGTCGCCCTTCTCACTCCTTGTTTTAAGCTCGTATTTCGAAACACTCTCTTCTCTCATAAGCACAAAATTCTAAAATATTCAGGGATGTTTAGTCAAATTCCCACGAGTACTTTTTTCAATTGTTGTTGCAGAATGTTCGTTATTTTTCCATTACAGTCGCAAAAACTTTTAGAATCACAATAACATCTACTAAAGCTTGTCAACAGAATAGCTTCCCTTTTGTTCTTCTCCTTTGTCACTTTCGTCTTATCTCCTTTTCATGTTATTCATATTTCTTTGAACTTGTTTTTCTCGTTTCCTCCCATCGACTGTGTTTCTTTTCCTATTCACGATTTTTCACTTATTCTTAGTTTCTATCTCTCTATCAGTCTTTTTTTTTTCTAACCCCTGATTCTTTTTTTTTCCCCTTCTTTTTTTCCTTCTTTTTTCATCTGCCGCCAACTTTCCATGTAATTGACGCAAGTAAGAAGGAGGAACACTAAAGAATGAACACAAGAAGAGGGAAGTGAACCATGTGGAAAATACGAAAGTTACACGAACATTAGAGGGGCGATGCTTGTGTTGATTATATACTTTGGGGAACAGTAGAATGAAACAAATCTCTCTCTCTCTCTCTCTCTCTCTCTCTCTCTCTCTCTCTCTCTCTCTCTCTCTCTCTACCGCCCAGGATATCCTTTCTGACACCCATTACCACTTCAACCACCGCCATTTACCATTACCACCGCCACCGCCACCGCCGCCGCCACCGTCACCAGATGTTTACCAGAATGAGGGAAGTGAGGCAAACTTCCTTCTCCTCCTCCTCCTCCTCCTCCTCCTCTTCCTCTTCGTCCTTCTTGGATTCTATTTTGTATAATGTTACATGTGTTGTGTGGTGTAAGACTTATTTTCATTTATTTCTTTTTATTCATGTCTTCGTATTATTATTATTATCATTATTATTATTATTATTATTATTATTATTATTATTATTATTATCATTGTTATTATTGTTGTCATTGTTGTTGTCATTGTTGGTGCTGTTGTTGTTGGTGCTGTATTTATTATCATTATTATTATTTTTATTATTATTATTATTATTATTATTATTATTATTATTATTATTATTATTATTATTATTATTATCATTATTATTATTATTATTATTATTATTATTGAGACTTTTCTACCATTACTACTATTATTCATCATTATTATTATCATCATTACAATTATTGTTATTTATCACCGATATCATCACCATCATCATCATCATCATCTTCATCTTCATCGTCATCAGTATGTCTCCCCCTGTTTACAATGCCCCCGTGTCTGTATATAATGTATAGTAAAGTGCGTATATGTGTATAGACAGTGCGGTGCGATTAATTTATATGCAGCCGCTCTGTGCTTGAGAGAGAGAGAGAGAGAGAGAGAGAGAGAGAGAGAGAGAGAGAGAGAGAGAGAGAGAGAGAGAGAGAGAGAGAGAGAGAGAGCCTGAGCCTTGTACTCTATCTAGTCTTCTTACCTTGCACAAAACTCAAGTCTGAAACATTACGTAATTTTACAGTCTTATAAATCTCACCTGAATGAAAACACGTGTGAATCTGTTTTCTGTCACCTTCGATGTTTCTTTCCCCAGTGTATGTAGGATGTTCTCTAGTGCGTGTGTTGTTTTATGGTTTGCATCTCTGCTATACATATTCCGTTACTCTTTAAGTGCGTATGGAAACGAAGTGGTGAACTGTAGATGTCCATAAGTTGTTGTTTTTTTTTCCTTGATCGGTTATGTTACGGATCCTCTGTAAGCCTGTAAGTCTTTGTGTATATAGTCACCAATTCTTGCGTTTATCCCGTTCACTAGTGCTAATGAATTATCCTGGCACTCCCATCAATTCTCTGTGTGTAGCATTGTTGTTCCGCAGGTCATGTTATGTTCTGCTGTGTACCGTGGTGAAATAAAGAGAACAAGTCTGTTGCCAAGCATTTATTCTTTAACATTGCAAGTTTAGCTAGGGAGTTGTTTTAATACTTGTCATTTAACATGTTAATGCTATAAACTTTGGAATGCACATGAGCTTGGCTTGATAATAATGGTTAGGATGTATTTGGTTTTACATAGAAAATTCAGTTTGTAATACTTAATCAAGCATGAAGTAGGATTTTTTTCAGTGCAATGGAAATTCCTCCCAGTTTGATTGTTACCATACCACATAAACACACACTGAGCATAACATCAATTATCTTATACATAGTACCATTGACCTGAAACACATAGAACTTAACTTTGTAAGCGACTGATTATTCTTCTCTCGGATTCTGCAGAGTGTACAAAGTATTCTTTGTTACATCTGTTGATCTTTTGAAACCGAAAAGGTAAGAGATCAAAACAGCAGGCGGTGGTGCCTGCCGAAAGAAAAGGAATGTCTTTGGCTCAATATCTATCGACTGTACAAGGGTCATTAAAGCAGACTTGTTAGTTCGTGGCCAATCTGTGTTGCTCTAAAAGCTTTGCGTCAGAGCAAGTGCAGGTATCCTATATATATATATATATATATTTACAAGCCTATTAGATTAAAGCAAAGTGGGCAAAGCATGAAGTTTATTGATGTGTAAGAGAAGAAAGAATAGCCCCAGTATTGAGAATGATCAATGCATGGAACGGTCTGTCTTGAATCAGGATCGATGCTTCGTGGAGTAAATGGATGAGCGACATGTTGGTGTGTGCCATCAGCCATCACCACCCCAGAGCAACACGTGTGGCCGCTCCCTCCTGACAGAAACAGCACAAGACTGGCTCTACGTAGTGTAAGTAGCAGGACTTATATCCAAGGATTGATTCATCGCCTTTACAATTGAAATGTGAAACTATTGAACTTTTTTCCATCTCCTCTCTTATTTAGTCCATTATATATTTTTCATTATTATTATTTGTTTTACATAATTGTCACGATCGTTTCCTTGAAGTGACATCTCGCTTTGTGTTTAAGCGCCTCCTCTGATCCTTGTGAGTATTTTACGTGTTGACATTGTAAAGTAGTGAACCGCTGTGATGGACAGATTACATATCCATGTGTCGTCCACTGAGCTGCTTCCGTCCTTCATTGTGTCTCTATTTCTTTCCTTTCTTTAGCTTGATTGCATTCGTCTTCTCCCGTCTCTGATACATCTCTCTCAGAGTCTTCCTTTTGTTGTAACTGCTCCTTCTTTTTCTTATTCTGTTCCTTTAACTGAAGTATTGTGAAGTAACCAAGGGCAGCTTCATGGAGGTAAACATATTGCTTCTGGCGGGAGGAAGAATATATAAGAAAGACGAAACTTACAGTACTCGTAACATAGGAAAACACACACACACACACACACACACACACACACACACACACACACACTTTTTATTTGAACATTTTTATGAATGAATATGCACAGTTGCACACCCCTTCAAATCTTTATGCTTCTTGGTTGAACATATGAGCAAAAACCTTATTAGCAGCTGCGTTTGCATAAAGTTCTTGGTATTAGGTATCAATCAATCAATCAATTTGATATCTGAATATTATAATCATTGATTATTCGTCTGAGTTTGAGTGGCCTTACCTGAGATGTGATAAACTGCGGCCGGTCGAAGCGCATACTCTGCACTGTCCTGTACACATCCACGGTCCGCGTGAGGTGAATCTCTGCCGCCATCCTGAGCAGGCACACTAGCACACCGCTGGCGGAATAGCCGTCACTGCAGCAGGCAGGAGCGAGTGGTTAGGTCACCCAAGAGGCACACCATGACCAATACCTTGATTAATTCCTCTGTACATTGTAACAGGCAAAACCTCTGAGTCCATATAATACTTGTCTCGCATAAATGCTGACGCACACACGCACGTGCGGCATACACGTACATACCTGCAGCTGATCATGACGACCTTGTTATTCGACGAATGGCGAAGCTCTTGCAGACGCAAAATGAGGAAGATGAGTGACTTTGGGGGCGAGGGCAGGTCACTGGTGGGACTCCAGTTCTTGAAATGGATGACCTTCATCTTGTGATCCTGAGAAGAAACATCCAGAATGACCTTATAAATTCTTCTGTTTAAAGTAGATAGCTACACCTAATAAACTGGTAACCAAAAAATAATAATAACAATAATTATATTCCCATTGACACCACCCGTTCTCTTTATTAATTCTTCAACCACAGAGCTTATATAATCGGAACTACAGTTAAGGATTCATTCCGTGAGTCCTGAAGCTTCACATAAGGCAGAGCGAGGTCAGTGTACCGTCATCCACTCCGCACAGTGCACGAGACAGTACAATCGCCATGAAAATAGACGTCCTTATTGGCGAGTGTCTCTGTACCTATTCTTCCGGTTATAGTGTAGTAAATACTGAATGCCAGGCCAGTGTCCTGAACTCACTGGTTTTGTCACGCCTGAGTGTCCTTGAAGTGACGCACCGCTGTCACGCCCCAGTGTGCTGGAATAGCTGGCCTACTTACTGCACTGCTTGACGTGTTCACAAGTGGAAAGCTGATGCTTCATAACTGGACTTGGACTACTACGCCCTTCTTGTGTCCCTTCTCCACGTAAGTGTACAGTATTCTGTTTTCTAGTACTAATCTATCGTATGGACCAGGCTATCCAGTGGGTAATGATTAGAAATATACGAGTATAGGGGAGGCTATGCATCGTGTGTCTATCACCAACAAAAAAGCATAGGTATTCATAGAATTAGATGAAATAGAAATGATACCGCAATAAAAATAAGGAAATAAGGATGGAAATCAATTAAGGCAGAACAGAAAGCGAGAGAAAAAGAGAAGTATTGGAGTAAAGTATCAAGAAAGGTTACACAGTTACAAGGTTCAACTCTATATTTCTAAAGGTTTGGCTGCCCAATATCAATGTTGTTGATGAGTTATAGGGCCTAACGGAAGTTATTGATGCTTTCAAGGTGTTTTCATTATTGTTATGGAAGTGAAACATGGATGATTTAACATGCATTTAACGAGAACCCATTTAAACATTCTGTCCCAGAGAGAGAGAAGAAAAGAGACTGTTTAGGAATGCGAGCCTTACTCACCACGCCTTTGGACGCCGTAGTGATGGACCTCTCAGTGAAGAATTTCTTTTCGTGTTTGTCTGTAAGCTGCACAGTGACGCCTTCCAGCTCGCAGCAGTTGTACGGGGGCAGGACGGATGGGAAGTCCTGTCCAGTACACGTGAAATTTTTCTAAACCATAAAGGAAATATGAAAGAATAAAAAAAAAAAAAACACAGTATTACTGCCACTGCTACTGCCACAACTCCTATTACTACAACTGCTATTTCTACTACTACTACTACTACTACTATTACTACTACTACTACTGCTGCTGCTACTACTACTACTACTACTACTAATAATAATAATAATAATAATAATAATAATAATAATAATAATAATAATAATAATAATAATAATACTTCTAGTACTACTACTACTACTACTACTACTACTACAACTACTACTAGTACTGGTACTACTACTAGTACTGGTACTACTACTAGTACTGCTACTACTACTAGTACTGCTACTACTACTACTACTACTACTACTACTACTACTACTACTACTAGTACTACTACTACTAGTACTACTACTACTACTAGTGCTACTACTACTACTAGTACTACTACTACTACTAGTACTACTACTACTACTACTACTACTACTACTACTACTACTACTACCACTACCACTACCACTACTACTACTACTACTACTACTACTACTACTGATCACAAAATAAAGCAATGAAAACTGAAAATAAAGTGTCCTGTGTCCCTCGCCTCATGATTGTCCCCGTGGTCATGCAGGAGGACCCAGGCCAAGGCTCTAGTTTGGTACGCCAGTCGCCAGCAGCGCCCGACAGTGTGGCCCATCGGGTGCTCGGTAATCAGGAAGATGTCTTGTAGGTTGGAGTCACGCACCCTCACGGCGTTCAGATACTGCTTACTGTGGCTCGTTGACAGTAATATTTGCCGCCCATCCGCTGGAGGAAGAAAGGGAATGGACTTAAATGGCTTGTATACAGTGAAAAATGGTGTACTAGTTGAGGGTGATGTGTGTTTATGCAGTGTATAATGTATTTGAGCAAGCTGCCATAACATGGGCGAGTTATAAGCACGTGGTGGATGTGTCGTGAGGGGTAGCGGAGGTGTTGCAAAGACTCACGTGGAAGAACGGTAATGTTTCTGTTTAGGTCTGCGTCGTGTGACCTCGCCCAGGTGTAGGTCAGGCTGCTTGGAACTCTATTCAGGTCCTGCGGTAAAGGAGAGCCTATCAGACCGTCCTCCTCCACTAAACACGCCTCCTTTCACCCCACACACTTTCCTCGTCAAATCAACGTGTTCATCGTGTTCATTTAATTTGTGTTCTGAGGGTTTTCACAAAGCCTCGGTCGTTTCTTACCTTGTATTGGTCGGAAAGTTTATACATGGCGAAATTACTGGTGAGGTGTTTGTGAACAGCGAAGCGCGTCTTTTTGCCATACAACAGATCCAACAGAACTTGGTGCGCGAACCTGTATTGACCCTGAGAACAAAGGCATGTAGTACTCTGGTAATAAAAAAAATAAATAATAATAATAATAGAATAAAAAATAAATAAAAAAAAGACTGTGATCATCATGCTGTCCCTTTCAAGTCTGTATTCAGAAATGCTTTAGTCTCTCACCACCACTAGTTTCAAAGGCCATAGAGATGATTAGCCGAGTTCTGAAGAGTGTTCTGTTAATGATGTATAGAAATCTTGTCAGTCTGTCATTAGAACCATAAAAACATCCTTAAAAGGCCGTTCAACTTCGACTAAAACCTTTCGAAAGTAGTGGTGTGGAGCATGCTTCAGAATCTATAGTCAGTCTTCCCATTTATGATCCTGACAGTTGTGAAGACGATGTGGTAGACAGAAGACGTGAATAAGTGAGTAAAGCGAAGACAGCTTTGTGTGACGAGGGAAACTGTTCCTCAATATGAATGGACAAAGAGGAAAGGGAAGGGCGTTGTCAATAGGAGAGGATTTAGGTATACCTGATTGTCTAGGAGGTTGGCACGGCACCTCCTGAGGGAGTGCAGAGTGTCTACTGGCTTGAAGGAGCCGTTATATTGCAGGTCTTCCAGTAATCGCAACACCAACAGGAAAGTTCCGGTGCGTCCTAAGCCAGCGCTGAGGATTATGGGATAAAAGGAATGAAAACATTAAATGAGCATATATAGATGGATTTATTTCGTCATTTATTTATTTGTTTATCAATTTATTTATCCATATTTATTACACAAGGATAAAAGCTATATTTCAAGGAAAAAGCTCCACTGATTGTCTCTGGCTACTGTCCAGGTTAGACTGCGCCAGATCGACACCATCTATATTTGTAAGAGTTACTGGTTTAAATAATCATAGAAAACGAGGAAGTCAGCAGTAAGCGTTCTATCAAGGGGATACAACGCTATTGGAATGTGTGGACAGCGACACCGCAACCACCAAGCTACCTCCCGCGCCTATTTGTTGCTACGTGTACTGAAGCTGCACATCAAGAGACTCGACAATTTGCCTCGCCGATCCCGGGACTCGAACCTGGGCTTCTCAGTTATCACCCCAGCTCAAACACACACACACACACACACACACACACACACACACACACACACACACACACACATCCGGAAAACTGACAACATAGAATACGACACGACATACATAGATAGAAATACTAGATAACCACTGTTGTCTTTCGTTAGTGAGTCTCACTATCACCAACACGTGTTTATCAGTTATCATAGCCATAAGGTCTCATCCCATCCGCTGCAGTAGCTCGTACGATACTCTCCACCGCCATCCTCCTATAATGTGATGGTAATATGAACGAGTGTAGAACTTTATTTCTCTCTCTCTCTCTCTCTCTCTCTCTCTCTCTCTCTCTCTCTCTCTCTCTCTCTCTCTCTCTGTTATTTACTTATTTAGAAACTCTATGTGAGATAACGTAACCTGACGTGATCTACCCTAACCTTAATCTACTGTAACCGAACCCAGGCTAATTTATCTCAAAAGGATGATTTTCTTTTACAGTTCTTGATAAACAATGGTTTTTCCTCCTGTGTTTATATATCAACATTACTTTGGCTCATAATTACACGAAAGACACTCTTGAGAACCCGGATTAATATTTCTGTGGCCTTTAAAAAATAGTCATTACTTTTAGGCAGGTGATAATGCCAAATAACAAGCGAGAGCGAGGGTACAACCACATAAATGAATTACATAACGAAAAATAGCAACGTGGTCTGCCCGCAACCTTTTATCTCCTACTTTCCCTCATTTTTCTCTCATTTTTCTTATACTGTCCAAACTTTTCATTCTTCATCAGCTTTCTATATGAAAAGTAAAAGTAAAAAGTAAAGTCGTGGTGAATAAGCAAAGCATACACAAGTCTCGATGACGTACCTGCAGTGAATGACGGGCGGTCCACTCCACCGCCAGCCCACCATGTCGAGGATCATGTTGACGGCGCCATACGGACTGTCTGGCACGTCATGGTCCGGCCACATGATGTACTGGTACTGCACCACCTGAGAGAGAGAGAGAAAGGGAGGGGGTTGATATCCATCTTTGCATTATATATCTATCCACTGCCTATACGATATCAAGAAACTTTGGTGGATTTAATGAGTGTTGTTTTATGCTACCGTGGTTAATTTGAGCAGGTTTTTTGTGACATGTTTCTAAATGAGGGAGATTACACCGTGCACTTACATCTCTGCTGTGATTGCCTTGACTGACCACCAGGAGTCTGCGGATCCAGTTCACGCCCTCCTTTACTGATTTCTTCTCCACTTCTATCTGGCCGTACTTCTGCTTCGTTCCAAAGTTCGGCCAGTACTGGCTCACTTTACCCTGTTCAGTGGCAACCCTGCATTAGCAGCAATACGTGGAAAACAAGGACATTTCGGCTCTCTCCGATGCCACCTTACATTTTGAAACAACGCATAACAATCGTCAGAAAATCCTTTATAGAAGAAAAGAAAACGATATGTAGAAAATGAAATAAAAAACAATGTACGAGTAAGAAATCTCGGATAAGACTGCAAGTATATAGTGCTAGTAGAAAATAATTGTATGTTTTGAAAATCAACGAACTGAAAATGAATAGCTTTTTCAACCATTTGCATTTAGTTAGTCCATGCGGCGTGCACTCACCCGGCCTCCTTCTATCAGGTTCCCCAGCATGACGATCACGTTAGACTTGTTTTGCCACACCATTCTCCAAAAGTCATCGATAGTGCGGTCGTTGGTTTCCTTCGGTCCCTGGGTGGCTATGAACACCCGCGGCCCTTCAATACCCTGCAGGAAGTGAGTCTACTTTCCAAAGCTCTCCAAATGACATTATAATCTTTTTCAAATGTATATTCATGATCTTAGTGGTGGATCAACAATAATTCAACATCACTAGAAAAAAAATATCAGCGAAAACTTAACACCTTCAGTACTAAGACGCATTTTCATATTTATTCCGGTTATTATTTGTCGATTTTATACAACTTGAGAAACTCATGTGGGGATTAAAATAGTACATACTCAGACCATTAATCTTCTGACCTCCGTAGAGCCTTGCTAATGCCAATAAAGCCGTCTAATCACACACAAAACCCGTGTTAAAAATATGTTTCAGTACGGAAGGCATTAAGTGTGCGTAACTTTTGCAAATGTTCCTTATGAGAGCGTCAAGCCTTTCAAGACACGAGACGAGCCAAGGTTGTCCATGCGCCCACGACTAGCGAGGAATTTCACCCTAAGAGTAGCGTGTCACTAACCTCAATATAACTGGCGTTGATGTAGTCAGACTGTTGTTGTCTGTCCCCCTGAAGCACAACCCGCGTGGCGTCATCTGCAGAGAACAGTTTATCTATCTCTTATATAACACTAATGATGATGATGATGACGATGATGATGATGGTGGTGGTGGTGGTGGTGGTGGTGATGGTAATAATGTACTAACTAGTTACTATTGTTGTTATCCAGTCGAGTATCAATAGAGAGAGAGAGAGAGAGAGAGAGAGAGAGAGAGAGAGATACAAACAAAGTACTCACACGGTATATTGTTCTTGTATCTGTTCTTCTTGATGTTGGTGGGCATGGTGGCGTGTGTATTGGTGTGGGATGGGTCCTCCCTGGGAACGCTCTGGTGGATGCAACGCGGTCATAAAGCGCTTGTAACATGAGGCACAAGCTCTCCTACAGAACTTCAACCCCCATTCTTCATTCCCATTCTTTACTAAGCACCATTAAGCCATTCCCTTCACCCATACCTTCCTTTCCAATTAATCTCATGGAAGGAAACTCCATTCGTTACTCGCCGCTTGCTCCCGTACTCCCTGACTTCCTCCCATCTCTCCCGTCCACCCCCCTTCCCCTCCCCCCCTCCTTGGCTGGCGGCACTCACCTGGAATTCGATGTCCAACTTAGTGGATTGCGTGGCGCGAACTAAGTAGTGTTCCAATTCTTCGGCGCTGAAGTGCTCAGGGAGGAGATTATCTGCCTGCGATGACTGAACCGTATTTTCTTCCCATCCTTCTTCTTCTCCTATATGAACAATAGATGACTGTGCCATAATAGATCATTTATCTTATTATTTCTCTGACTAATGCAACCTTCAAAACAAAGCAGAAGTATAAATATGAAGAAACCAGCTAAGGAAAAAATAACAAGTACACTAGGAATGAATATTAAATCTAATAACGTTGTGAATAAGTCATGAGGCCTCGCCGCGGCGGGCAGGGCTTAGCGATGCCTGCTAGTGTGGTGAAATGTTTTCCTACAGGCTAAGAGGGTGAGGAGTGTCTTTCTTCGTCTCAGGATGGTTCAGGAAGTGGATATTAAGCAGTCTGGCCACTACACCACTGGCACAGCTGATCTAAATGTCAAAGATTCAAACGAAAAATATACTGACATTACCGCAACGTTCTCTCTCTCTCTCTCTCTCTCTCTCTCTCTCTCTCTCTCTCTCTCTCTCTCTCTCTCTCTCTCTCTCTCTCTCTCTCTCTCTCTCTGCGATGCGCCTTACCTGATGATTGCCTTCTACACTTGGCGAGGTAATCCACGGAGCTGCTAACCCTATTCAAACCCCAATGGCGATAGCGCTGGCTCTTCCTTTCAGGGTGACTTCTACTGGTACTGTCTTCTTGCCCTTCTTCATCCGCAACATGTGCTGGAGAGAGAGAGAGGGGGCGGGGGGGGGGGGGAATTAGCAGTACATAAAAGCCCGTTTGGTAATGCAAGGCGGCGTTGTTCAGTAGTATCTCAATGGTTTGTGAAGGCAGAGTTGCACAGAGCCACAGAGCAGCAGTGTCTTACCTAGAAGGTTCCTGAGGGAGAGGTCTGCTCGCTTTCTCATAACTCTCATTCGATCCCTAAATCTTTCCCACTCTTTTATCAGCGTCCTCTTCACCCCCTTTTTCCTTATGGTATTTGTTATTGAGTTCCAGTAATTTCTGCCAATATCTCGAGTGGTCCCGCAAACCAGTCCCATCCGATCGACCAAGGAAGTCATTGCTCCCGCTGCTTCACCTCATCTCACAATCAGAACATAATAGTTTTTCTTTGGTTGTTATTGTTGTTGTTGATGCAGCTGCTGCGACACAATGTAGTAACTGTACCTTTTTAAACCGATCAAACCTGTTTTTCATAGGAATATGTCATGTATGGTAACTGTGGCATGAGAGAGTCAAAAAGATTTGGTAGCAAATATTGGAAAACATAATGAATGAAAATAGTCGAAGCGGAATAGAAATTCGTAGAAATTCGTTCGTAAGTGTCCTATCAATTACGAGTGGCTTCCTAAAGTCAATGATGTCTTATTCATATGAAATATCTATCTCTGCTTGAGTGACGTACAAGGTGGCAGACACTGGCTTCAAGATGTTATACATAGCTCGTGTAAATAAAGCCAATCTATGCCATTACGATTTCCACATAGCCTTTGTTCTGTGCGGCGCAGCGGACAAGCATACCTTCCACAAACATTAAACACCATTACTACAACATAAAGAAACAAAGAGAAAAAAGCACTGCGTGCACTTCATTTTCACTTATTTTCTTTTTATCATTTTAGTATCACCACTTCACTCTTCGAACAGTCTCTAGTGTGTGCGTGGAGTTTTCAAAGAAGTTCCAGTTTAACAAAGTTTGTGAACAAGTATAAAAAAAAAAACTCCATGAAAATCCCATTTAATGAATGTTTCCTTTGAAAATTATTATATGATGAAAAAAGTTTCAAAAATACCGTCCGTGGTGAGTTTCCTGTTGCTTACAAAGGAGCGACACATCACTTCTTAACTAACGACACACCCCACACTCCTCCTTCCACTTGGATTTAGTCGAGGTAGTTTACCTTTGCCGTTTGTGTGTTTGCTATGTGTGTGTGTGCGTGTGTGTGTGTGTTAATACAAGATGTGGAATTATTTCGTGAATGTTCTTGTTTGTTGTGCACCAAAGGACGAGGTGACGAGACACGTGCTGCTCACAAAGTGGCACGCTAACAATGTCACAAGAAGTCTCTACTTATCACAGGATGTAGGAATCTTTTTTTTTTTTTCTTTCTTTATCATTTAGACTTGAACCGGATTTGTGTGTGTGTGTGTGTGTGTGTGTGTGTGTGTGTGTGTGTGTGTGTGTGTGTGTGTGTGTGTGTGTGTGTGTCTGTGAACATATGAAGGTACCTTTTCGTTGAAATTCCTTTCTTACCAGAGTTTAAGTTTTCAGTTTCATCGATAGATGAATACCGGTGTTATTATTTATTTATTCATTTATTTAAATACTTTTTTAAAGAGGGTTCGAATCCTTACACTTTTATACAGTGTTGCGGATATTCCAGCACACAAAAGTGAGTCTTATTTCATCTGGTGACCTTTTATCGGCCTCATATCTTACTCACTTCAAGCGCCTCGCTAACACACTCTGCCAGTAACGTTATGCCAACATTGATCTAGTCCTTGCTTATGTTTATTTGTCGGCTGCATTCATTTTACCATAGCTATCAGTACATGTCGTACCTACATAGTTATCATAATTACAATAGATGTAAGGATACTGAAAATCTCTTGATCGAAAATTTTCAAACGTTTCACAGATTAGTCAATATATACATCACATTCACATTAACATTAACATTTCACTGTTGCCCGTTCTGTCGAGCCGAGGCTCATTATACACATATGGTAATGTTTGTGTAATTCTTCATATGTAAACGTTTATGATGTGGCGAAACATAACAGTACAACTTGTCATTAGATATGTATAAGAACTGAGATACAATAAATGAAAGGAAATAAATGTGTTATGACAACAGTTAGTACTGTACTGAACCTGAAGCTTTACATAGAAAAGTCACTCCGTTGTTTCCTGTATTCTGTCACAACGCAGAGCAACCCCACGCACGCCGTGCCGCGCCGCATATCACCAGGCTTTAGGAAAGGATAACTAAACTAAATCAGGTGAATGAATGTTTCCATGCTGTAACATTGTTTATTATGATTTGAGAGCTTTAATTACAGTGTAGAGTGTGGTAGTAATACATGTGTTGACTGGAGTGTGACTGAACGCACGCACGCAGTTGTCATTGCTTTTCCTTGCCACCGCTACTACCACCGCCACGTCCTGAGTCCAATCCAAGGAATTCGCATTACTCTCGCCTCGTCCTCCACTGCTGGCTTTCCCCTGTGGCAGAGGGTCTACTCCTGTGCTGCAGGGCAAGACGAAGAGTAGAGGTGTTGTAGCGTGAATAATCTGAAGGCGAGGAATCATCGCTGGGGGGACTGGAAGAGGCGAGGATGACGGATGACGTGGCTGTGCCTCAGGCTGAGGTTCATTAGTGAGAATCCCCGGCCAGGTCAACCCTCCGGTGGATATGTCATCATTTGATCAAAACTCATCAAAGTAAGTCAATAATATCATGTCATGGAACTTACGTGAGTAACATCTGGGATCTCGTCGGCCAAATGTAAAAAGATTGCATTCATAAATATAGATATAATGAACTGATAATGAATAAGTGAAGTATATACAAGTCACGGCCCTGTTCCGTAAAGAAAGCTGGAAATTACTCTTCGGTCCGTCGTAAACGTATCTCACACGCAACGTTATCTCTCTCTCTCTCTCTCTCTCTCTCTCTCTCTCTCTCTCTCTCTCTCTCTCTCTCTTCTTTTTTTTTTTTTTTTTTTTCTCTCTTTCCGTTTTCCTTAAATCCGACAGCTTTTTCACCTCTCCTCTTCCTGCCGTGTTACGTTTCACTGTTACGAAAGTCATCCTTACTCGCATAATGATGAGGTGCTGCTCGTATACGTTTTTGAAGTCATCGCACCTCAGCTTCACAAATGTTGAATCGCGAAATTATCTTAGAAAACATACTAAACCAGTGAGAAGTAAAACAAAATAAATAGGTAACTCGTTAGTGTTCACCGTATTAACCCCATGTTACATAAATGAGAAATTACGTGATGGAAGGATAAAATCAAACGGAAGAGCATTATAGTAAAGGGAAACCCGTGATCACTACCAACACTCGCCGGCTGATGGGGAAGAGCAACCTTGAGACACAGCACTGTCAGAGTTACTCAGTGTGTCGCTGGACGAGTGCCCGGGAAGGTGTGGAGATCGAAATTATTCCATTGGGTGCCAGAGAGAGTGTCGATGCGCCTGCTCTTGCGTCGTCTTCGAAAACTCACTCAAAATAAAGTGTAAAAGGAAGTAGATTCAATATGAAGGTAAGTTCGATAATATGAAACATCCCAGTCTTTGCGGACGTGACTTCTGACATTTCATTATTTACATATTTGTTCGTTGACGGAAGTAACAAGCAGATAATTACCTTAGTTATCACTCCATTCCATAACATAAGGAACGTGTTTCGCTTGACATCCCAACGCTCCTCCACCGACTTCCTACGTCACGCGTGCATGAAGTCTGTTTTCTGTTTTCGGGTTCTGGACTTCGGGAGGATTGGGATACCTTTCTCTGTCTTTCTCTGTTTTCTCTTTTTGCAGATCACGAAGGTTCACGTGGCGACTGGAGCGGTGAGTAGTGGCCTGGCCTGCTATTGCTTCACCTTCGCTTTGCTTATTAACTTCCCGGCACATCAAGAGTCGCGATGCACCGCTCAAGTTTCTATTGGAGACGTGATCAGCTGCTGTTGATGCAAGCCCAGTATAGCTCGTGTCTCTCCCCGGAGACAAACAACACTGAAGAGCTCAGTTACTCACTCTATTCTAGACGTTGTAAATGTTATCCATAGAGAAAATTAAGTTTTAAGGAAAACAGAATAGGAGAGAGAGAAGAGAGGTCACTGAGTTCTGCCATCTTCATTGGTTTTTCAGCAATAATTCCTCCCCCTCCTCCTCCTCCTCCTCCTCCTCCTCCTCCTCCTACCCCCCTCCTCCTCCTCCTCCTCCTCCTCCTCCTCCTCCTCTTCCTCCTCCTCCTCATCCTCCTCTCGAACCCTGTCATACCTCTTGGGACCGTGAGTCAGTGAGGTCATCATTCCCAAACTCCCCAAAAAAGACTTGTGCCGTTAGCTTATGTAAGGTTATGTAAAGCTCTTGGAATGCCACCCATGTTCTAGTCAGTGTTCCTAGAATTAGAACCTCCTAATTGAAATTCCAGCCATGATATGACTTTTTATTTATCTCCTTCACCTTCAACAGGCAATAGCATTGGTAGTCATCATTATCATCGTTGCAACATTACCAAGCTCAGGGTCGTCACTCTCCCCACTCCCGTTGCCTGACCGCCTGGACGCCTCACTTTGCCCCGCACAATACGGCTCCCCGCGGCCTGTCCTGTTGGTCTCCCTGGATGGCTTCCGACCTGACTATCTACGCCACAATCAGACCCCGACCCTGGAACGCCTCTCCAAACTAGGAGTGCATACCCCTTACCTCCTGCCTGTTTACCCCACCAAGACCTTCACCAACCACTACTCCATCGTGACGGTGTGTGTGTGTGTGTGTGTGTGTGTGTGTGTGTGTGTGTGTGCGTGTGTGTGTGTTATTAATATCGAAATAGTTATGTTTTTTACGTGGAATTATGAAATCCGAATGACTTCCCGGTTTCTCCAAGTTATCTCCATTCCTGCCGCCACAAACTTTCCCAGGATGTCGCCACACTATTGGAAGCTTTCTTTCTCTCACCCAAGGGCCTCTACCCAGAAAGCCACGGCATTGTGGACAACGTATTCTATGACCCCGTCTTCAGGGATCTTTTCACCCTCAATAGCCCTGCAGTTCGCAATGGCTCCTGGTGGTTCGGGGAGCCCATCTGGAACACTTTGGTGCGGCAGGTAAGGCACGTGACGGAATGCATAGTTGCTCTCATTGACTCATCACTGGTCACGGATAAAGGAAGACAATCTTGGCGGTTCTCTCTCTCTCTCTCTCTCTCTCTCTCTCTCTCTCTCTCTCTCTCTCTCTCTCTCTCTCTCTCTCTCTCTCTCTCTCTCTCTCTCTCTCTCTCTCTCTCTCTCTCTCGAGTATTTTTTTTAATCAGACCAAGATGAAGGTGAAAAGTTAACGTGTGTGTGTTTGTGTGTGGAGAGAGAGAGAGAGAGAATGTTCACAGCTGTAGGGAGGGAGAGAGAGAAATGTGTCATTACACACCTGTATTGACTAGCCGCAGCTGGCGAGACATATGCTTCCTTTGCAGGTTTTGATGTTGATCACCGCTGTTCCTATGAGAAAGGCGAATCGACATCAGTGAAGTAGCGTATGCAAGCTATTATATTTTTAACTTTGACACGGCAAATCCTTATTTACTGCATGTTAACCATGGATCACCATCATTAGAATCGACTCGCATTGAGGATGATTTTATTCAATAGTGTATCCTCATGACTCAACTGACCTGTCATCCTGTGAAGATGATCTACGTATTGTACATTGTTACATTGTATGCGTGAAGAAGATGAAGTTATGGCGGTGCAAAGTGTTAGAATGCACTGGCCTTGGGTGACGTCACTACAAACCAGGATCATCTTGCTACCAGTACAAACTAACTAAAGCTGCTGATGTCTCGCTGTAGCGTTGTCAAGAAAGGTCCTCTTACACACACACACACACACACACACACACACACACCTTATTCTGTACCTTCTTTACGCAGGGTAAGAAGAGTGCTACGTTCTTCTGGCCAGGGTCTGAGGCAAAGATCGGGGGGCTCGATCCTAGCTACTGGACGCACTACGATTCCTCTGTTCCTTTTGACGAGAGGGTCAACAAGGTGGGTCCCACGCCATTCTACTGTATATACGTGTGCGTGTGTATGTGTGTGTGTGTGTGTGTGTGTGTGTGTATGGATACATGCTCCTAGACGATTTGTCTAACACCCTGGGAAGAAATGGATAGAAATAAGAACAATAATTATAAGTAACAAGTAACAGCTTGTAACAAGTACAACGCATTCCTCACTCATAGATGAGGTGAAATGGACATATAAGACTGACTTTTTTATCATTTTTTGCACAGGTGCTGGAGTGGCTGTCGCTCCCACCGGAGGACAGGCCGAGCTGGGTGTCTCTGTACTTTGATGAGCCGGACCATCAGGGTCACAGTACGGGCCCTCACTCTCCGGAGCTTGACAATGCACTGAAGAAGGTGGAGGAGGCGGTGAAGGAGTTGATGAGAGGACTGGTAGAGCGGGAACTCCTGCATTGTGTCAACCTCCTGTTCGTGTCTGACCACGGCATGGTTCAGAGGAGGACAGACCCACTAATAGACTTGGCAGTGTCGGTCCCAAATATTAGCGAGATAGCTGATGTGATCTACGGGCAATCGGCAAAGATCATGCTCAAGAACCCGAGCCTTGGTGAGAAAAAGTGTGTGTGTATGTGGGGGGGAGTGGGGTGCTATGAATTTCTTGTAGTTGATACTTGTAATCACTGTGAACTGAGAATTAAGTAACATAAGCATTCTTTGGCGTTGGGTTGCGGCAACAGAAGCTGAAGTGGATCTGGTAAGGCGCTTGTCCAACAGCTTTCCGGGTAAACTTCGGGCATTCCTCAAGACTGACCTACCCAAGCGGCTCCACTATGTCAACGACCGCCGCATCAGCCCCATCGTTCTTGACCAACAGCCTGGCTACACCGTGAAGGACGTGCGTCCCGATACCAAGAAAAGAGAGCCGCCCCTGGGATCACATGGCTACGATTATATCCATCCCAATATGGATGTGAGGCGTGTGTGTGTGTGTGTGTGTGTGTGTGTGTGCACGCCCGCTAGTTGAGTTAGGTCATTGTTCTAAGTGAGTAATGTTTATCTAATCACGTGGCCTTTTCTGATTAAGTGTTGTACAGATTAATCAGCTTACGCTTTTATGAGTACATTCCTTACGTTATCATCTATTTGCTTCTTCTACTTTTTGTCTCTCCTCTTTCCCTATCCTGTCCTTTTCCTCAACACTTCTTTTGGTAAACACGAGTAATTCTTTCTTGCCAGGCCTTCTTCATTGGATACGGGCCGGACCTCGTGCAGGGCAAGACAGTGGAAGCATTTCAGAACATTGAACTCTATAACCTCATGTGTCTCCTTGCTAATGTAGAGCCAGCGCCAAACAATGGTACCTGGGGCTCCCTTCATCACCTCCTCGCTGCCCCGCCTTCACCCCGTCCCTCCGCTCAGGTAAGGCAACCATTCTGAAACACTACTGAGTCTGCTCTCTCACCGAGACTATTTTCCAAGGCCACAGAGGTGACTGGACGAGTTCTCAAGACAGTTTTCCATATCAGCAATGCAGAAATCTTGTCAATGTTTCACAAGGACCATAAAAACGTCCTTAAAAACGCGTAGAGGCTTTAGACAAGTGTAAGATGATTAAATGAAAGATTTGAACTGAATGAAGCTTGAATCGTGTTGTTACAAGCCTTGCTGCTAATTGATAACTACATAAAATACTTTTTTATACGTACATGTTTATCCCAATTAGTATTTTTGGCCAGAGCGACGAGTAAAGCTGTAATTTGTCTTGGTGTTCTTCACCGCCAGCTGGTCGATCCTGTCCCCACCGAGTATCCTGACAAGGCAAGCAACACTTACCAGCTCGCCGAGGGGTGTGAGGCCAAGCCCAGGTGGAGAGGTGGGGTGAGTAGACACAGCTGAAGAAAAAGAAGAAGAAAAGTTTTGTCATTCATATTCTATATTTTCTGCGATAGGTGTGATGTGTAGTGTATGTGTTGTGTGGCGATGTAGGAAGGCTTGGGGAAATTTGTGGTGAAGAAATGGTGAGGTGCTGTCATGAATAAAGTGTACGTTTTGTTTAACAGACATATGAACAAACAACGGTTGTTGACATAACTGAACATCTTCCTTGGGGACCTCCTACCACCTTAGACCCAGTATCGCCGCCTCTCCTCCTCCGCCATGACACCCATGTAACAGGTATTTCCTCTCTGCCTTGCTTCGCTTTTTTACACTTGGGCTTATATACTTATACCAGCTTTTTTTATCTGTTGCATCCCCGTAGGTTACTCCCCGGAGCTGAAGACCCCGCTGTGGACTAGTTTCAGCCTTCAAAAAGACATTGTCCCTCGCGCCGCACCTTCAACGACGTCCTGGTTGGCTGACCCTCGCCTTCTTCCTGTTCAGACGGCCACCTGCAGGGAGTATGGAACTCATGCCAATATTACCATGACGCCACTCTTCCCGTCCGGTGAGTGAAGACTGCTACTTGTGGATAACTTTTTCAGTATGTGTAGATGTGATGTCTGTCCGGTTATAAGTTCATGTTTCCTTACTTGTTATCTTGATCACCCGCTGCATACAGACGGCTTCCTACTTAATGGTGTTTTTGTGGCAGCTGTCATTGGCTAGAGCTGCCTCTGACCTGTTTCTTAGGTGGCCTGAGGTTCAAATAGCCTTCACGAAATATCTTATGATTCATTATTGATAAGTTACCCTCAAGACTTCGGCAAAATAAGTGCGATTAAAGAATATGCATAGTCTGGTTGCAATGGATGGCCAAGTACAAACACGCCATTATATGATTCCATTCTTTGACTACACTACCAAACGTCGCCGTCAGGAACAACAAAGTACGCCGGCGAGAAAGTCTGCTGTTTTATTTATTTTCCTTCATTTTACTTCCTCTCTTTCTTTCTTTCTTTTCCATCACATATTCCTAAAGATTTCAGATCTGTGAATGCACCAGAGGAGGTGTACTTTATCAGCAACGCTGTGGGCATTACGAGCCATGGGCAAGGCAGCGGAGTGGCACAGCGGTGGCAGTACCTCATTGGGACACTGCTCCCTGGCTGGCTAAGGCTGCACGCGCCGCTCAATGTGGTGCTGGGACCTGTGTTCGATGACAACAATGACGGAATTCTGGATCCCTTCACTCCGACAGGGTACGATATTCATTCATCATATCAAGAAGCTTACACATGTGTAGTGTTGAATGCCGCTCCTTAAGACGGTGAAATCACCATATCTCGTCATTCAACGGGTTATCATTACTCCAGTTGTGCTGTCAAATTCACCAGATATCATAATGTTTAGCAGAAAAGTTGAGTTACTGCATATCGTATATTTCTGGATATTCTACTATCAACTACGGATATGATAAAATAACTAAAATATATTCAAACATATACCCACAAAATAAACACTTTTATAGTGTTTTTTCGAGATGACTACTCTACCACGAGATGATGTTGACTGACTTCTGAATTAAACCAACCGTCAAACACTAAAAACTTGACAGTTCGCGATATCTCATTAATCAATTCTTAATACAAATAAGATAAACATTCCGCCGCTGAAGGTCAGGCTCGTGAGGAAGACTTTGCTCTAACAACACCTTACCCCTCCCACAGACCGCCACTCTGGTTCTTTTCATGCTTTTTCCTAACTTTACTTATATTTCCCCTTTCAGACATCTGCAGGTGCCCAGTGATTTCTTCGCAGTGGTGACACGTTGCTTGGACAAAGTGCCCCTCCTCAAAAACTGTGACCCAACCCGCCTGGACGCCCTCGCCTTTGTCTACCCCCAGACACAGTACTCTTGGATACCCGCTGTGAGTGATGTTTGTTATGGTCGTGGTTATAATATGCTCTATAACAACAGTATCAGTATCAGCGGTAGTAGTAGTAGTAGTAGTAGTAGTAATAGTAGCAGTAGTAGTAGTGGAAGCAGCAGCAACAGCAGCAGCAGAAGCAGCAGCAGTTATGTTGGTGGTAGTAATGTGCAATAAAGAGGAGGTGGCAGTGGCGCCTATAACTCATAAAGCTAACTGAGTGATGTGGTCTATAATATGCAAGACAAATTTCACACTTTTATCCGACAAGTGACTGGTATAAGCGTATATCCTGCATTATCCATGTCACTACACCGGCAGAGTGGGAACGACACGACCTACGCCACCCTGTACACTGCCAGGGTGAGAGATGTGGAGCTGCTCACCGGCCTCGTCTTCTTCCGCAACTTGCCCACCGACACTCGCCTTGCCCTGGTCCTTCGCACCCAACGTTCCCTGTGGAGCCTCTCATGATTGGGGTCCTCTCTAGTTCAGTATTCTCAACCGCTTCGGCGTTCTTACAATGAACAATTCCTACAAACTCTAGTATTGAAATAATCGTTACTGGAGAACTTAATATTTCATTATGACGTCTCAAATGATTCTTAACGTATTCACCAACAGAGAGAGAGAGAGAGAGAGAGAGAGAGAGAGTGTGTGCGTGTGTGTGTAGCTGATTCTGAAGCTTATTATCATTGTTTATATTATTATATTTTCCTAGTCCAATAAAAGTCTAAAGAAAATATAGAAGCAGGCAGGGAGTTCAGGAGTGTACCAGATAAAGTGATGAAAGATTGAGAATATTGTGGTCAACTCTTCCACTCAACCCAGTAATACTATCCCAAAACAAACACTGTAGCCACCACCCATCCATAGGTTGATAGATGAGTAAATGGGCAGATAGATAAACCTGTAGGTAGATCGATGGATAGGTATGCAGACAGATAAGTAACTAAATGTACAAATATAGAAGATGGATACCCATGAAAAAATGTATATATCTTTGTACTTGATATGAATTCACCGTGGTATGTTGTCCACAATACTAGTAAATCTAGAATGGTGGGGTACTAATATCCCGTTGTTTTTTTTTCCTTCTTCTTCTTCTCCTTCCCGCGGGAACTGCAAACATTCGCCAGAAACTATAATTGTAGAAACAATTTAATATTTACTACTTTGATAACCCTTTGGCTGGCGTCTCTCTTTTCTAACCCCATTAATTCGTCAATATTTTGCTTCATTCCCAGAGATTTATATGTGTTTTTGTGTGTTTCTTGGCTCAGATGTGTAGACAATGACAGTATTAGGAAGAAAAAATAAAAAATAAACGAAGATGAGAAAGAAGGAAGCAGAAAGGGAAAAGGAAGAGGAGCAGCCCAAACACAATCTCTTTATTTATTCTAAATTTTGCCCAGTATTTTGTGTTTCCTACGTGTTTCGATGTATTTCTAGACTCAGGCATATAAATATAAGCAATATAAGAAAGAAAAGAGGGAAAACAAAGGACGAGGACGAAAAAAGGAGAATGGAAAGCGAAAGCGCAGTATCTAACTAAGTATCCCTTGTGATTTTTCCGTTATTTATAATGCATTCTACTGTTTTGAGAGTATATTATTTTGTTGATATCCTAAGTGTGTTTGATAGTGTTGCAAAGTGTTTTAATATGCAATACATGTGTTTTGGTTATATTTTAAAGCGTTTGAAGTCTTTCTTGGATACTTTTTGGTATATTTTACGCATCTAGGGTGTGTTTTGGGGTGTATTCCGGTACTTTGATGAGGTTTGAATGTGTTGTGGGTATTTAGAGAAGTTGTGTGGTGTTTATAATGTGTTTTGATTATTTTAAGTGTCTTGTGTGTGTGGAGCGTCTTTTGGGGGTGTTTTGTGGTGTATGGGTTAGTTTTGTGTATACTTACAGGGTGTTTCAAACGAGTCTGGGGTGTGTCTGTTGGTATTTCGAGGTGTTGCATAATGTGTTGAATGTCCTGGGTTAATTTTGAGTGTTTGAATGGGTATGTTAAAGAGTGCGTGAAATTGATGTTCTTGGAGTTTGGGGAAGCTGGTTTAGGTATATAGGCTATTGGGTATTTTATGGGAGTTTTAATGTGTTTGTTGATATTTTTAGGTGTTATAATTTTATGGTGTTTAGAATGTGTCTTTAGTTAATTTTAAATGTTTTAAGTATTTTGGGGATGTTGGAGTGTGGGAGCGATGTTTTAGGTATGTTTGGGAGATGTGTGGGTCTTTTTTTGTGCTATTATGAAAGGGGAGAAAGTCTAGAAACTGCCCAGTAGTACTAAGTAGAAGCCATTGGAAAATCAATGGGGAAGAGTTGAAATATAATTGCCACAGCTCAAAATGACAGTAGTAGCTTACGATGGAAACTTTTATAACGGTGTCTGTTTTTCTTTCGGTTTGCCTTATACCTGGTTCATTTTCTACTTAGCTAGCGTTCCATGACGTATAATTTTTCTTGTTTTCGGTCACGTATTTTTGTATATATTTAATGCAAACAGCGATAGGCTTATAGTAGTTATTTCATGTAAAATGTTACAAGTGTGTGTTGTTTGGGCGGAGAGGAGCAGTGCACAGCTGAGGGCAGCGCGGCGCGGCGTGCAGGAGGTACAGCAGCAACAGCAGCGGCAGTGTGTTCCTTAGTGCCAATGAAGTAGGTGGCAGCGGTGTGCTGCGCTGCCGGACTCTATGGATCACAGGTGTAGGAAGCGGGTGAGGGACGCCAAAAAGAAGGCTCGCCCAGGTAAGGAGGTGGTGTTCCACATGTAAATTGAGGGTCTGGATGGGAAGGACAGGAGGGGCCGGTGCCTGCCACACGTCACGTAGGCAAGGCAGCATGACGTCCTCGTGGCGGTGGACTGTGTACCAGGCCCTGCCCTGCCCTCTCTCTATCTTGCCTCAGGGTCGTGCCTGACTATTGCACCACTCACTGCTGACTATTGCATGTTGGGTCTACATCCTGCGTGACTTGAGAGCTTTTCTCTCTGACAACCTTGAGAGTTCTAGAAATTACGATGCTTCCCCGTATTTGTTGTTACCGGATGACCAACCTCACCTGCCAACCTTTCCTTGTAACTGCAACATTATTGGTTGCTTGGGAAACCTGAAAGCTATCAAGGCGGTCACAGGCCACCAGGGCTACCAATTTAAGTGATGAGTTGCTTTTGAAACTAGAGGTGCTCACCTGTTCAGGCAGTGTTTCGATTTCTGTAAGGACAAAAAACCTGTCAGATTATTCATATAGACTGCCTATAATCAGTCTTTTGTGTGGCAGAGAAAGAAATAAAGAATATGAGTAAGGAGATATTCCATCCTTTGTGTATTTATCAACACCAGTGTTGCTTTGTTACCTCTTTGTAGGAAACCATTCTCATGTTTAATATTACCAAACCCAGAAAGTGATAGAGGCTCCCAGTCATTGTGCCAGAGATGAGACACCCCTCAGGGATTCCATCTTCCTCATAACTTTGTCTTTTCTGGAGGGGAAAAAGTACATCTGAACTCTTCTAATGGGCCAGCTTTTGTCTCATCTGTTTTGATGGTTTGTCCAAGATTTTATTGTTTGTTTCTCCTTAAAATAATGTGTTTGTCTATTGGCTTACTTGGCTGCCTTTGTTTATTCAATATAGCCTAATTGTTGCTTAGGAATTATCATTATTTTCTCCTCCCACTTACATCACTATAGTATAAAGAAGGATTGTATTATGACCATTCACGTTTTTAGTTTGCCAGTTTATCAATAGTCTCTTGCTCAAAGAAATGTATTGTTTCATGTGATTAGGTTGACAAAAGGACTTCCTGGTACGACTGTATATTTGTTATTGATTAGCTGGCGAATGAACAAATGATGTTTTGTTAACTGTATCTCTTGTACTGTTCTTCACACTGCTAGTTTCTTTGTTCTGACATTTGTTATGTATGTTGTTGGAGTTCCGTCAGCGTATTCATAACAGAATAACTTCCATGCCACACTTATCTTGCTTGTTTATGCCCTCATCTGTTAATCTAAACATTGATAATTCAAATTTCTCAATAGTCTGAATTTTTTAAGGTTTGGTGAAAAGAATTCATTTTATGGTCAAAATTATATCCTTGCACAAATTCAAACCAGATGCCAGAAGAACCCAAGCAGCGAGGGGTGGAAGTAGACACTGCTACTGACACACCCCAACTTCTGACCACAACAGTTGTGGTGAGCAGGAGCCAATAACTCAAATATTTAAGAATATTTAAATTGGGTTGGAGGAACTGTCGAGAATCAGTAGAGCATGGCTGGTGAATACTAGCCTGTCAGAATTGCCAGAATGCGGCTTAGCAATTGCCAGGCATGGTAGCAGTTCTGAGACTGGTATTCAACAGCTGTTGGCACCAGTTCCATGATAATTGGTAGAATAGAGCTTGTGAATGCCAGTGTTTCAGAACAGCCAGCATGCTGCTTGACAATTGCCAGGATGTAGCAGTTCTGGCATTCATCTAGAATGCATACCAAGTGTGCATTCCACAGGATATTACCTGTCCCCGCCCCCACATCCTACTATCCCCTTCACTCGTGACAGGTGATTCCCGGTACCAAAAGAGCTGGAAGACCCTGAATCTGGGATGGATAATAATAAACATACATATGGCATACAGGCTGTTGATGTTACTGGTGAGAAACAATTGCTAGATGAAGAGGCAGCCGACGTCTATGGAGAAATATTTGCATAGTAAAGCAACCCATATCATATATTATGTCTTTAGTTTTTGTTACTTGGCACTATTACTTATGTTAGTGTTTTCAGGTATTATCATTATTGTTATTTATTTCCTTATTTATTTATTTATAATTTTGTTGTTTTTCGGCACAGAACTTTGTGTAGAAAAGGGAGTGTGGACAAAGCTGGACTATAAGAATAAGTTTGACTGCAGTGTAGATAAAGTTAAAGACACAGCTGAGCGCATCCATGTTGATGAAGTGTCAGTTGAGGAGTTCATTGAGCGCTATGAGAAGACCTACAAACCTGTCGTGATCCGTGGCATTACTGACACCTGGAAGGCACAGTACAAGTGGACTCTGGAGGTGAGAGCCTTGACTGTATAACCATCAAGAAATATTTATCTTTGTTGTGTATTAAACTTGTTCATTTTTGTGAATTCTTCAACTTGTACCTTTACCTAACCTTTGTTTTCCTTCGACAGAGACTTGCGAAGAAGTACAGAAACCAGAAGTTCAAATGTGGAGAAGACAATGAAGGCTTTAGTGTTAAGATGAAGATGAAGTATTATATCCAATATATGAAAGCAACTGATGATGATAGTCCTTTATACATTTTTGATAGTAGTTTTGCTGATGTAAGTACTTTTTTGTTATAATGATCAATGCATCTGATGGTGGTAGATAAAGAAACTTGAAATGGACAATGTTCAAATGCAGAATATTTTTTGTGAATGGTGATTTTTTTACTTTCTGATAACTTTGCCTGTTTCTTTACGTAACATCTTTACATTCTGCTTGACATAAATATTTTTGAGGGGACGGGTTTCTTATGGTTTCATGGTGTACATTTTGCAGCATGTTCGACGAAAGAAACTCTTAGAAGATTATGAAGTGCCCAAGTATTTTCGTGATGACTTGTTTAAGTATGCTGGGGAAGACAGACGTCCTCCATACAGATGGTTCGTCATGGGTCCAAGTCGCTCTGGCACTGGCATCCACATTGACCCTCTGGGAACAAGTGCATGGAACTCTCTGGTCCGAGGTCACAAAAGGTGAGTAGATCACTTCCAGACCACATGCTGTCTTTTCAATCCTTTCTTCTTCATCCAAGACTTAAATTCTTAGATACAGCACTGAGTTAGAACATAAGAAAATTAAGTAAGCTGCAAGAGGCTGTCAGACGTACATGTGGCTGTCCCTGACTTGCATGATCGAGATATATGATAACTAACACTAGCACTAGTAGTTGTTCAAGAAATAATTTTACTTCACTTTTAGTCAAAACAGAAAGCAATGATATTTTCCAAACTATCCTTTTGTTTACTTTAGATTGATGACATGTGTGTTACAGATGGTGCTTGTTTCCTACTGATACTCCAAAGGACCTGATTCGGGTATCCAATACTGAAGGAGGGAAGCAAGTGGGAGAGGCTGTCACGTGGTTCCACTTAGTGTATCCTCGCACCCAACATCCCACATGGCCCGAAAAGTACCGGCCGGTGTGTCTTGCTGTTGTTCTTTAATGACTTGAAACCAAATCATCAGCAAGAGGCATAGTGATATTGATGTATATTAAGTAGTGCATCCCACTTGAGAAGGTACATTCAACCCAAGTTGTTGATTAAATTTTATTCTCAGTGCAAGATGCTTGACAAATTCCTATTGGAAAGAAATATATTAGAGATTTCCAAGGCAAACATCACAGTTTTGTCAGTTTCATAGAAAAGCTGTTTGATAACTTCTCCTTCAGTTCATGTTCACTTTAAATAGGAAAGATATACCAGTAAAAGCACTATAATTTGGAAGAAATGTAAACATTTGTGGATCATAGTAATATGTAATCAAGAATTTCTGGTGTTGTGGTACAGTGGGACAACACCCACTGTTGGGGCTGAAAGGTCCTCAGGTGCATGGGTTTGAGTCCTGGCCATGGTCTGAGGGCAGGAAAGGCATATACTGAAAGTAACAATTCTCATATACCAAATCCAGTCATTTTTTGGGATGCAGTGTTCTAGTCCTGATAGATTTGGAAGACCAGAAAAAATTGGTGATCATAGAAATTTTCAGATTGAGTTGATCCAGAACCCTGGAGAGACAGTGTTTGTGCCTGGTGGGTGGTGGCATGTGGTCATCAACCTGGATGACACCATTGCCATCACTCAAAACTTCTGCTCAGTCACCAACTTCCCAATAGTTTGGCACAAGACTGTACGAGGCCGTCCAAAGTTATCCAAGAAGTGGCTTAGAATACTGAAGGTATGAATATTATTTGATGGTGACTGGGACACTTCAGTTTTATTTCAGTGGAGTTAGTTTCAGAAAACTAAGTTTACAAATTCAAAGATTTATTAATTGCTGTCACATTACTTGGCAATATTAAGGAAACAATCTGAAGTGGAGAGGCTGCTGAAGGGGATTGAACTGACACGATAATCAATGTAATGAGAGTGAAATGTGTTACAAATTATACAATAAGTAATTAAGGCCTTGTGCATTCTGATGAGACTTGACTTGTGTCCCTACGTAACATGATCACACTCATCATTGGAGGCTTCAGTAGGAGAGTATGTTAAACACTAAAGCATTATTCATTCATTTATTTTAAACTTCAAAGTAGATATTATGTACTGTATTATTCACAGGAGAAGAGACCAGATCTTGCAACTATAGCAGAAAATACCGACACTACCAAGTGCTGTGGCATGGCTTCAGACTCGTCTTCTGATTCCTCATCATCCTCGTCTTCTTCATCCTCTGATGAATCATCCTCTACAGAAAGTACCTTAGATAGCGGTCAGGAGAGTTTACCAGAGCATAAGAAGAAAAGGTAAGGTTTTTTTCAAATTTAATATTGTATCCTGAGAATCCATATGTAATTTTTTGTAGTACTGGTACATCATCATCTTCTCAGTTGTTTGGGGCTTACCAACCTGAACTTCTTCTTGTATCTTGTACCACTATTATCAACGAAAACATTTCAATGTAGATAGAGATTTTGGGCTTGCCCTATCTGAAACTTGTCTCATTCATCAAAATATACAGTAATTGTTGCCCGATTCTAAATATTCTTGATATTATATTAAATATATATTTTCTAATTGCAGGAGGAAGAAGCATCATTCTCCACAGCCTTCCTGAAGAAAGTCTTTTCTAGGTTCTATTGAAGGTAGTTAATAGATTGGGTTACCATCAGGTGCAGTAAAATATAATAGGAAAAAAGAGAAACTTTGATGAAAAGCTATATTTTGCTAGCACTGTAAAATTAAACCATTTTGGGGGTTACTGTTGAAAATTATGGTTAAGTTTTCAGCTTTAATGTTAGGTCTAGTTTGTACATTGGTCACAAAGGCATATGTTCATATACTGTAATTACAAATACGTATTATTTTCACTTAACTTCACTGGTTCATGAAAACAGTACAGTGTATTTTTTACAATTGTGAGAGATTACAGTTTATACATGCTTACATTCTATAACAAAAAGAAATGAGCACAACTTGGTTATTTCCTACAACACAGCTGCTTTTCCCATAACAAAGGAATGGCAGTTTTATCTTGGCTTATGCACGGTGCACACAACATTCATCATATCCTTATTCCAGCTTTGTTGTTTACTCACACCCTGACTTGTTTTAGAACTAACTCTAAAATGCTTTATTCTGTCACTTGCTTATTTTGTAACAAACTTAGAATTAATTTATAGATAAATGAATACATAAATATACAGAAGCAGACTTTATCTACATTATAATCTCAGTTCAACAAGTCACTCAAAGATTGCAGAATTATATACATAAGATATTTCAACAAATTGCATTTTTAATCAAGATTTTCCTACTGATCCTAAATCTTTATAATGCTAAAATAATGAGATGATATAACACTATTAACATTAATACATATAATGGTCAAATTAAAGGAATTTTTCAATCTTTTTGGCAATGGTGATCTCAAGGCTAAAATGATCCTGCATTTTGACTACCTTTTCCCTTTGACACTGGATTTCTCCATTCTATCTAGACATCCTCTTCTACTTGAATAAAAGACAAAGCATTGATAGCCTGTAGTCTCCATTATTAATCTCTCAACTATTACTTGACATGTATAGCCTAAATTTTGTGCACTCCAAACATGTGTACATTTAACTTTGTTGTGAATTTTCAGAAAGCTTTGTGTGTTTTATGTCTGTCACAGTTGTTGACCTTGATGCATCTTCACTATAGATAAGGCCAAGTATGTGATCCTGATTCCTATATTATGATACCTATTGGTGATGTAAGTAGTAGTATTTACAATACTTTTAAAAGATATTTAGGAATATAAGAAATTGTATACTATTAATGTGCATTCAGAAAGGAACGGTGCCTTAGTTTTTTACAACCTACACCATTATTAAGTCTTACAGACTGATGTAAGTGAGCCTTATGTTTATCAACAGTGGACAATGACAAGCACACTATTCGGTATCCTTTTAGTTATTTTCGTATTCAGGAGCAATTTGTTTTCACAAATATCAATGAAGTGCAAAGTGCACTTTGTAACCCATTATGCAGAAGACATTGGTTAGCAACTAAAATATGGTCACTTTCTGTTACTCTTACATTCTGATGACAAAAACAAAAAGGTTTGTGATCAGTTGATTAATACAGGAGCTGAAACTTATCCTGAAATTACAGTTCTCTCACAACTATGTATGATGTTTGCTTGTTCCAAGGCTGACTCATACATAGGTATACTAACTGGCTTCTCAGCTATAAAGTCCTGCCACACAGTATCTGGTACCTCTAAGTCATTCTTGAAAAGTTTTTATAGTTTTGAATGTCCTCAATAGAACTTGAGTGGATATAAACATTCAGCAGACAGAAATGTTGACCGTCACCTGTGGATGATTCTTAAGTTTTGCAGAATTTTTGACAGGTGTAGATGTTCAAGTTGAGAATGTAGGTGGTGGTGTCAGTGCTGTGGTAAAGGAGCTGCAGCTGCAAAAGTGCAGTGGGAGTAACAGTCAGCAAGTGTCTTAGAAGTAGGGGAGACCGGGGCTAGTTGGCACGCGTGCAGTGCTTCATATGAAGAGTACACTATTCCATATAAACTTATATGTTTTCCTAGCAAAAAAATAACCATTAATACAAAAAGAAAAAAATATGACAACTTTCAAAACATCCAAATGAAAATAACTGCACTTTGAGCGGCGGGGGGATCCTATGGTGAAAATTAAAACGGCATCTCCCTTCAAACAATTGAATTATTGCGGGTGTGTCAACTTACCCAACTAGCCAACTAGCCCCAGTCTCCCCTATCTCAGCACCAATACTTCACTGGTGAAGAGAATGTGTTTATTTTGAGGATGGGTTTTATTTTAATTAGAATTTTGGTGGAATAATTATATTAATTTTTAAGGAAAATTTCAAATCAGTTACTTTGAAACTATGATGCTGGTATCTTTTTGTTGATCAGTTATAATCTATCATTGTGTTACATGCATAAAAACCTTACTCAAAAATATAAGCATGCATAGCTTCTTTTAGTGAATTTAGTGCATATACAAGTATGCTTTTGTTTTGATTCTTGTTTGAATTATATTGAAGGCATTTTTTTCATTACTTATTGTACATACCATATGCTTGTTACCAAGGAGAATATGAAATCTTTACTAGAAAGATGTACTACAATATGTTGCAATTCCATATTTTTATTTTGTAACCAGAATTTTGCACTGAAAATTTTGTATAGCAACAGTTGTATTACTTAGAAGAATTTAAACGTGGTGCAGAACATTTGTGATGTTGCAATAAGTGTCCACACACACAAAGAAAAAGCCATACTTCTGGAATTCTACTTTTCCTTAGATTTACATCAGTGTTCCTCAACCGAGACTGATATCACTTCCTTGGAAGACATAAGTGAGATTTAGTCAAAGTTGCATCCAGTATTTTTGCCATCTACCTGAGCTGCCTTTCTTCTTTTGGTCTCTGTCTTTGTTTATATATTATATATAATCTATTTTCCAGTAATATTAACACATCCTCTATTTGACTTTTACCCTCACTAGTTGCAGTGCTCTATGACTTTTGATGTCCGGCACTTTTTGACTTTCACTAACCTTGGATTCTCTTAACCACCTGGAGGCCCACACAGATTTATGTAATTTTCCTTTTGTCATTATTTTCTATTTTACTTACTTTTTATATTAGATCAGCTTGTTGTAGGATGTAGCTGAAGGCTGATGCACCACATATCCTTTGTTGATAATCATCTTGGACATCTGATTCCCATGTGCTGATCTTATCAACTGACAAACTCAAGTGCTGTGGATTTCATGTATATATGCTCTAATATTTGATGTGATTATGTTTAAGCTGATCATTTTTTGCATGGAAGGTAGTTTATATGTATACTTGTGCAACGCAGTTATAACATTTGATACAGGGTGTATATTTGTGGATGACACTGATCTGAAGAATGTTTAGATATGACTGAGGACTTTACACCATCATTAAAGTGATTGAATGAAGAAATCAGTTTATATCCTTTTATTGTTGTGCTAAATTTCATACATTTCTTTTTAGGCCATAGAGTTTTCATTGTATCATCTTGACAGGCGCTGTCATTATGAGCATCTCTCGCTCATGATGGTCCTCCATTCCCTCTCTAGTCCTTATTCTCATCTTCACACTCTCTGTCTCTGGATTTATTAATTGAGGTTAGTGACATAAGGGAGAATTGGTATCTATGCACACATTATTTAATTCCCTCCAAAGACCATACAATATTGATCTCCACAGCTTGGAATCTGTGGTATGAATGATCAACACATCCTGACAGCAGCTTCATGTCACACAACACAGAAGGTCTGCAATCTTTGGAGAGAGAGAGAGAGATCATTAAGCAACCAGGTGGCCTCTGCAGACTTAGTGGATGTGAAGTAAGAAGACCAGAGACAGAAAGGAAGCAAAGCAGAAAGATGAGCATGAAAGGCCTCAACTAGAGGTAGGTTTGTTCAATTGTACCATGAAAAGTGAGAGGATATTGGGATAAAAGTTAAATTACATGGAGGTGCATGTTAATTAAATTACATTTCAGAGTATAAATTATGAAAGTCGATCTACATAAAACACCTTGTATACTTCAACTTCTTCATTACCTTACTCCATTTAAAAATCTAGTGATAATTTCCCTATGTTGATCAACCACTATTACTTACCAATATCATATTCATTCCATTTTGGCATCTGCTTTCACAAGGCCACTCACTCTCCGAAACACTGCAAGGAACTTGTCTCCACTATTTCGAGATACCTTCTGTCCCTCCTCAGAACTGTCAAACAAGTGCTCTACTACTTTGTCATCTGCCTAATAAGAATAAGAAATTATTTAGGTTAGATCGTTTACAAGTCACTGATCTGGAAATCTGAACATATCATCAGTACAGATCTTAATAAGTAGCATTAATTAGTCAAAAGGTGGAGGGGAGGGAGTTCTTTATACTCACCAATTCAACTTCCGTCACACGAACAAATAATGGATGTTCAGTGAAGTGATGAACCATCCAGTCATGAAGGTCCTTGACATCAGTGACTGTATACACTAGACCCTGAAATGTACATGATAGCACTAATATACCCCACAAAATATTACAATTGTCACACATCTAAATCATTAATGAATATTAAAGACTTAATGAGATGCATTTGCTTTGCCAAATCAAACTCAAGTGATTTTTAGTCAAAACGTAAGAGAAGTAAAGCATTCCTGGGTCAACCTGAGACTTGTCTACCACCTTCACTGCTCAACTATCCAAACTGTCAGTTCTGTTTTTAATAATTCTAGATTATAGCAGAAGCAAAATCTGAGAAGTAATTCACGTTTACAAAGCACATCTTAGTATGAAAACAGACCCCTTGACGTAAGACGTATGCATACTCAGCTAGAAGTGAGGAGTTAATGATCCTCCATTTATGCTTTGCCCTCTTGAAGTGAGGATCAGGAAACAGGAAGAACATTTTGCTCAGCTGGAAAATGAAAGATTAATTAGGATGGAATATAACTTCTGTGGCTTATTTCAATGAGAGAGGATGTGTCTCCTCAGCAACTTCTCTTTGTGATAAAATGTTACTGTACCTTGGTATGCAATTATTACAAACATGTGAATAATTACATATTTTAAGGCAGCTCAATGTATACATCTCATCCTTTATGTTGAGGACATATCTTTAATGAAGATAACATTGTTTCATATGAAATACCTATGTATCAACTTAAAATATATAGCTGACCTGTCCTTTCTCAAAATAGTTTGGCAAGTATTTCATTGCATTGGTCCTGATGCAAGCAATATTCTGGTATCCTCCCGGCACATCCTTCTTCTCCTCTCGCAGACCTTTGATTCGATCAATTACGAAGTCTGATACTTTAACTCGTATTTCCATCCCCAACATCAACGTTTCCGGAAACACTTGAGCCAAAGATACTAGAACATAAGAAAGCAAAAGAAATAAGGAATAGGTATGTATCACAATAAAACAATAGGTGATGTGGTTGGCTGTTGAAGGCCAGTCTGATCACAAACTGGCCTGACTCTGAAGAGTACTGCCACAGTAGAGCAGGCAGGACTGTTGTATTTCCTTATAGAGAATGTGAGAACTTCACCTCATCCTGAAGTACATTTTTTCCCCCAATAGACTCACCTAGAAGTCCCCCATAGCCACAGCCAATGTCTGCAAACTCTACTTTCTTGTCACTACCTTCCTGGCAGTGTTTGGGGTACAGAGCACTCCAGTCCATCTCACCAGGACATACAGGACTGTGGGAGAAAACAAGTGACTTAAAAAAGGAGACATAACCTTCTTCCACAACTAAAACACGCATAGGTAAGTTACAGTGTGTGTGTGTGTGTGTGTGTGTGTGTGTTTGTGTTGGGAGAGGTCGTGGGTTTGATCAGACTGTGTAAACTCTTATAATCCCCCTCCTCAGATTTCTTTGAGTCAGACAGAGTTTAGCAAATGCATATATAATGCCAGGTATGCCAGTCTGCTAAGAGTAAGAGAGACATGAAAGATGAGCTAGTGGTATAGGAATGAGTCATGTACAGAACTTGTTAAGCAATCATCATTATGAAGGTAAATATGACTCAAGAGGAAAAAGGAACACACGGAGTAAATAATAAAAGGAATATTATTGGAGGAACATTGGTTAGACGTTCCAAACTTCACCAATTTATTGTACCTGTCGGCATACAAATAGTGTAATTAATTAGGCTCACATTATAAAAAGGATTGAATAATCTGAACCTCAACAGTATGAAAATAGAAAGACGGGAAGCTCAAAGTCACCATACCAAAGTTAGACGTTCACTGCTTACTAGTCAAAGTTGTGGTCAGCTATGGGGTTGGAGTGAGCTCTTTGCCGATAATACTTCTTCTGGGGCAGCTTAGGCATCTTACTGGCCTATCACCTCGGCTGGACTAACAAGAGAACGAGCAATAGGTGTTTAGTGAGACATAGAGGACACGTGCACAGTAAACAAGTGGTCCGCGTGGTTCAGTATGAGCTGTGAGTAGTGAGTAGTGAGTTGGCAGCGCTTACTGTCCATGTGATGCTCACTTTCCTCTGCATCAAGTTAGTTGCTGTGAGTGCGAGGAAATATTATGTAGACTTCATATACATGGCATCATATTTGCACACTTTGTAGATGCTTTCTCCTAATATTGCGTTAAAATAGCATATCAGGTTCTTTATAAGCTCGTACTACAAGTATGATGCTGCAGCGTTACACCCATATTCCTCGATGCTTCTGAGGAACACCACACATATACTGCCAGGTTCATAACTATCACTCGTAGACTTCAGTGTTGGTCAGCAAAGGATCACAGTACGCTCTTTACCTAAACTAAAAAAGGCAAGGCAGCATCCCATGTATAGGAAAGCTAAGGGTTGTCGAAATGGAGTGGATCATGTGAGACTCGTTTAATCAATGTGACTGCCTGGCAAAGCACACTAGTCATTCATGCTTAGTTTGATTAACTACATATTGCACAATGTTCTGGAGGAAGAGGAGGGGAACTTATGAAAGGCATGAAAATTTTAAGTTATAGCATACCCCATTAGAAAATTGTGACAATGAAAAAAGAAAAAAAAATTATAAGGCTTAAATGAGAAATGTATGACCACAAATTTGTTTATATCTGAGAAAAGCATTTATTTGCCTTACAGACAGTGCCCCGTCTCATCAACAAGACAGCCTGTGTCCTCCTTGCCTAAGTCTTTACCAGTGACAACTTCGATTTTCAAGATTCTCCGGACATTTCCAGGTATGTTTAGACTGAAATGGGTATATCATGGTAGTAGAAGGGAAAAAATTAAGAACGGGCGTGATAATTAACTCAGCCGCTCCAGGGTTTAGCACACATTGAGCAACATAGGACCGTGTGAAGAAATGCCTTTTTTTTATTCTTTTTATATTTATGATGCTCTAATTAACCTTTTCATGTTCATCTCTCTCTCTCTCTCTCTCTCTCTCTCTCTCTCTCTCTCTCTCTCTCTCTCTCTCTCTCTCTCTCTCACACACACACAGAGGCAAGTTATTGAATAGGTGTACACAAGATTGCAAATATTTATTCCAGACCTCCACACCATTACTCCTTGAAAACAAACACCATATTAAATAAACAGAGACAGGTAAATAAATAAAAATAAATAAAACACTTAAATACAGGAATAAAAAATATATGTTTTACAAAAGAATTGCGATCGATATCATTCTCTCTCTCTCTCTCTCTCTCTCTCTCTCTCTCAGCAGCTGGTGGTAAGGGCGTTGCTGCCAAACCCACCATCCTGTGATCCACCTCCACCCTCTTGAGCCACTCACGTATGCTCTTCATACACACACACACACACACACACACACACACATCTGTACAAGATTTCATTCCACGGTTGTATATCGTCAAATTTCTCTTCACACTCATATTTAGTAAAAGAAAGATACGCCGAGGCAAAAAATGGTTCTCGTCCTCACTCTCTTTCTCTCTTCGGTCGCCTATTTGATGCATTCCACACAGGAAGTATCTAAGCTTCCATTTAGTGAGTTATTATGGCCATGGGAAGATTTTATATAGCAGGATTTGTTTTACGGCACCAGCTTGCAGCATTTTTCTTTGTCACGGGTACACAGGGTAACAATCGGCACAAGTGGTGGAGAATCAGGGTGGTAAACCTTGCTCCTACACCACACAAAATACAATGAGAGGAGAAAGTCCCTGGCGGAGACGTGTTAGACTTGACGAAGGCCGGATGTCTCAGCTGACGAAATTTACTTACTTCTTCAGTATTTTCTGATCAAATTTCTACTTTAACACTTGTTACAAGTATCCCATATTGCATAATCTCTTATTTTGTATGATTATTCTCAATGGAATCCAACAAATTGGTAGTTTCATGTAGAACCAACATACAAAATATCAGAATCGTCATACACTGCTTTATGTGGTTACACCCAGGGTAGACTCGTTTTAGAGACGGTTTCCCTACATCATAAAAGATGTCTAATATTACCAATGGATGGCGCATTTTCAGTGGTCCCTATTCCTTGTTTTTTTGGTCTGTGGGAACTCGTGTGTCAGAATAAGGCAATTCTCATACGACTGAGTATTTGGCATAATGAAATTATGAGAAATCAGCAATGATGGACAGCCTGGATAAACGGTGAATGGTCCCATGACGTAAGGCTATTTCATAAGTGTTGTCTGTCACCTATATGTTCACATTAACAGATGTACTGCATCACCACCTAAGAGTGAGTGAAGCAGTTGTGGCAATACACAGCCATATGGAAATAGTAACACCATAACATCTTGAGGATCCACAAGTTTACAAAACATGTCAAATATGACATGAAGATGTGTTATTCACAAACACTGTGATGATGAGATACGGGGCTGAGAATGCATGGTTCCTTGTAGGGAGTTGAGGCAAGGCATGTTCCTTGTATCATAAGGTGGACAGGGTGGCTGGCTGGGATGCGCGGCAGGGCTGGGGGCTAGTGAGTGAGCCTGCCCCGGCCGACTCTAACGTCGCGAGAGCGGCTTCGTCATCAGTCTACCTTGGAACGTCGTGAAATAAGGGTGTTGCTTTCCTTCGTGAGAGGATTTACATGAGTGCTTCAATATGGAGTGAGATAACTCGATACATCCCCATGTGCACGTTGGAGCAAGATGGTGAGAGAGACTCGGCATCTCTGGGTAGGAAATTTACCCGAGAATATAAACGCAGACAGAATTAAGGAACATTTCAAACGGTACGTGTGATCCAGTGAAGGTGGTGGTGGTGGTGGTGGTGGTGGTGGGGTCTGTGTGGTGGTGTGGTGGGGCTTTGGTGGTGTGTGACGCTAGCACGCCCGTTGCCATTGTGGTGTTGTGGTGTGTGTGTGGCTGGTGCGGTGCTCACTGTGGTGCAGACCCCTTTAAAAAGTCCTGGGCGAGTCTTCGTGTGGTGTTATTAAAGCCACCATTCCAGTGTGCTTTCTGCGACATAAAATCACCTTAAAACACCCAACAGTCACCCTTAACAACCTCAGACATACACACATACACATGCACACACACACCATACACTCACACAGGTTACAGTCACGTATATACCAGTGTTTTGAAGTGCTAATATCTGGTCCAGTACAGTATGGTCAGATCTGGACCTCTGTACAGGGTTAGTGGTGAGTGTAGTGATGACGTGGTAGTGTGATGACCCGCCACGGTAAGTATGTAACCTCTGGATGACCCCGTGACCTTGCCGGTTGTGGAGGTGGTGGGTGGTTGGCTGGTTGGGTGGTCATGTGCTTTCCTGCCTTCCTTCCACACATTGTTAGCGTTCTGTGTGATTTTCAAGGATTTATGTGCGTGTGTGTGTTTGTATGTACGTGCTCTAGTAAGTATTTACAGCTTTTTTTCGTATTTACTTGTATTCTTATCACGTGACGTATGGGAGGGGATATATATGAGCTTCTTGTTACGTAGTGTTGCAATTCTTAGTCGTCCCCAGCAGTAGTGACTTGTAACGTGTGTAATATGTGTAACAGTTCCTCGCTGGCAATCCAAGACGGAGTTGCAAGTTGTTGTTCACCTTGGCTACCGTTGTCAGCGACCACGCACCCTCCTGCTGCTGCCTCTGCTGCGTTTCACAAGCACCGTTCTTGCTCCGTGGCTCGTGTATCCTTCCTCAGGTTTTCTATTGTCTTGTCACACACTCACGCCCGCCAGGATTGCCAACTCTGCTTCTCGTCATAAAAAAATGGGAGGGGGGGGGGGGGAGTAGACTTGTACTTGCATTTCCTCCTCCCTTCTCAGTTTACGTGGTTTCATTATGTTTCGTGTTTTATGAAGCGCTTCGAGTACTGCCAGGCGCCAGCTCGCATCGTTAACTATCAAATTTGACTCACTTCTTGAGAAATTTACTTCATTGCCATGTTTCGTATTGTTTCCTGTGCATTTTTTTCTGTTGTCTTGAAAATCGCCCGCTTAATTGTTAACAACGTTTCTAGCTCTTAAAAAAAAGAAACATATTGTAGTGTCGTTGGTGTGTCTAGTTCCCTTTGCAATTTCTGTTGCCTTGTAAACTGCCTCGTGCATTGCCAACTCTTCTTGTCTCACTAAATGTTCAGGAACAAATTTGTTGTTACATTTCCCCATGAAAAAATTGCTTAACAGCCTTTTCCAGTATTTGGTTGTTGGGTAGTTTGTCTGCTGTGCTTCTTCAGGGTTCCCTTCAGAAGTTTACCTTTGCTGCGAGGAATAATTGAATTTATAGTTGTATTTCCTACTGAGAGAATCTTGTAGAGCCTTTTTTTTGTGTGTGTAAACTGGAACTCCCTACTTGCTTCTGTATTTTCATCTTCTATTACATGAACTAATTTAATAGGGAAGTTTCAAGACATACCACTATTCTATTGGCTAACTGTCTTGAACCTGTTTGAGGACTGGCATCTAAGAGGGTCTTTTGGTTTTCGATGTTTTTGTTGCCCTTGGCCAGATTTCCCTTTAAACATTAAAAATACACAAAATGTAAAAAAAGTGCGTATTGGTATTCATGTGCTGTTCTCATGAGTGATCAATCTCTTAGCATTTGTGGAATACCGAGTAGCTTTAGCATGCATTTCCCACTGAAGTGCATCACGAGAGCTATATTTAGTTTTGTGGCATTAGACTATTTTTCCTATTCAATATGTACAAACAGGTGCATGGTGGGGGAAGGATTAACTGTGTACTGGTGTTGGTGTCACGGCTGTCACTGTTTGTGTGTCATGAACCCAGTGTTGCCTTACTTGGTTGGGTCTCAGTGTACTTGATTTGCCACAGCTTGTTTAGATTCCAACACGACGCTTCACATGGAATTCAGGCTGGCTTTGGTTATTTCTGGTTCTTGAGCTTGTATAACTTCATTCTTTATGGACTAACGTAATCAAACACCATCTAACTGACAGCTGAATGTAACCATACCTCGCCTAACTAAACAATCTATGGGTATGTGTGTTAAATTTCATGGAACTTAATATGATCCAACCTAACTTAGTCTGATTTGACGTAAGCCAATGCATATCTAAACCCAATACAATGCAATCCAATCCAATATGACCTGACTTAACCAAACGTTACCTTATAACATCTCACCTTACCTAACCTCACCTCACCTCACCTCATCCAACACACTGCAAGTATACCCATAATGACACATATTTTAGTGATTCATAAAGACTTAGAACAAACACTCCTTCCTGCCAGGCATCCTATAGAGTCATCAGGCGAGAGTTTGTAGTGTGTACCCCTAACGAAAGCTGTGAGTTACGCTATACGGTGGTGAGCTTGTAGGACGTTTTACACCCCCCAATGGTTCCACTGTCACGTTACTCTGATGCAGAACATTTCTCAAACTGTAAAGCAAAAAGAAGTGGGAAAGATATTGTGTTGTGTTCAGTTGAAAGATCTTACGTGATATTTTGTTTTGTTTCATTATTTCTGTTGTCCCTTTTTTTTTTTTTTTTTTTTTTTTTCTTTTATCGTTTGTGTTCCTCTTTCAGTTGCATTTTTTTTTCTTTCTTACTCCTGTTCCTCTTTCTCGCGGTTTTTTGTTTCCTTAGTCATTTATATTCCTCTTCCACTTTCATTTTTCTTTCCTCATTTTTTTCCTCCTTCACATTCGACTCTTCTCATTTCTGCCTCCTCGTTCACTTTTATTATTCTTTTTATTTCCGTTATTATCTTTCTCTCCTTCCTCTTTCACCAGCATCCTTTTATTTCCTCCTTCCTACTTCACCTCAATTCATTCATCCCGACTTTCACAATTAATTTCCTTCTTTATTTCCATTCCTTTCGTACTTTCATCTTTTCCACCTGCCGTCTTTCTCATTTCACCATTTTACCACTACTCCATCCCCGTCCACCATCTTCCACCTCCCCTTCTTATCTCAGCAGTCCTCTTCCAACCTCATCTCCTCCCTGCCCTTCCTCCTGCCTCACTCCCTCCCTCCCTCATACTTTCACCAGGCAGACGTGTATATATGTACCCACCCCAGCTTCTCTCCTCCTACCTACCTTCCTTCTCTTTTATTTTCATATTTTTTCATCAATTTTTCTCATAATATTCGGTCATCGGGTCGTGGTCTCTGCTGCAGTTGACATTTCCATTCTACCAGGCTTACTGTGTGTGTGTGTGTGTGTGTGTGTATCTTTGCACTTCTACGAACACCTGTGCTATTTTTACCTGCGTTTGTTGGTGATACTGTACTTCAGATTTCGTATTTTGTGTTATTGGTCGCGTTGGTGTCTGTTTTCAAGGTGTATGTGTGTTTTGAGTGTGTGCAAGGTTGCGTGGATGTACTGAAGGCTTAGAAACACGTGTGGGTGAGAGAGATGTGGTGGAAAACTTTGTAGATTAACAAGGGAAAAAAAAGTAGGAGTGAGGGTTGGAAAATAGGAAAACTAGTGAGAGAGAGAGAGAGAGAGAGAGAGGGTGGAGCCTGCCTACCGTCACTCCAGAAGGGTGAAAGCACAGCACACAACCCACACACGCTGTTACTTAGCCCGGAGTGAAAGCTGAGGGAGAGAACAGCGTCCACGTGACAGCACCACATTATGCGCTGACAAAAATTGGCCGGAGTTTCATTACGGAGTTTTATCTGCCGTCTTTTTTTTTTTTTTTTTTTTCCCTTCTTTTTTTCCCCTCTCTCTTCTAAATGTCAAATCGTCGCTCGAAAGTTCACAGTTGATATTCGTAAGAGTGTGAGTTTTTTCCCCCCCTTTTCCTATTTTTTATTCTTTTTTATTAATTACTTCGTGTGAACTCATTTGGTAAACCATTAATAAGCGATTCCCATTAACTGGTGATGGTGAATAATTTGGGTTGTGTGAAGAGAACGGTTGTGTTGTGTTTTGTGGTGTTGTTTCCAGTGTTCCTTGTAGTGATGGTGTTTCTGGAGTTTGTCTAGCCGGTGTGGTGTGGTGTGGTGGTGATTGGAGGCTGGTTATATCCTGCAGATGTTCCCTTTGTTTGGTGTTTTCCTTTTGTTCTGTATATTCTCCTACAAATTGAAATATCTGCCTTCGTTTGCTTCCCTTCAGTCTTGCATCCTCCTTAGGATTTCAGTACAACTTGTGTTTCCTTTTTCTGTTTCCAGTACTTTGCACTTTAACTCTTCGTTTCCTGTATTTTCTGAGTTTTCAATTTTTTACACTCAAAAATTCAATACTGCCTACATTTGTTTCTCTTAGTGTTGTATATTCCTTCATGTTACGCTATTGTATGCATTGACAATCTTGTAACAGAACACGTTTAATATTTCCTTCTCTGATGCTTCTGTTTGTGTCTACCACTCGTTTATCTATGGAAAGAGAGACAGTTTTGTAATGCTAATCATCTAATCGTGCTGAAAGTATGGATTTCATTTACAGTTAAGGCTCCATATTTCAAGTTGTATCTGTTATTCCTTAGTGTACAGATGTAATGTGTTAGGCTAGATTAAAGTAAGTTAAATTAGGTTAGATTAAAGGCTAGATTGATATGTCAGGTTGAATTAGGTTAGGTTAGGTTAAACTTCAAACTGCTTTATCCCTGGCTCCAGTGTTGCTCCAGTTGTGTTGTATTCCTGTTGAAGTAGACCAGATGCAGGAGGAAATGCAAGAGTGCGTGAGTCAAGGACCGATGAGCGAGTGTATATACGTAGTAACGATGCATTGTGGAAGGGTAACAATATATAATGCAAAATGTAAAGCTTCCTCATTCCTGTGGTGGTGATGCTGGTGTTGGTGGTGGTGATGGTGTTGTTGGTGTTGGCACTGATGGTCTGGAAGGGGTGTTTACTTTGAGTCTAGACCGTATTACCACCTGGAGTGTGTTTTTTTCCCCTTCTTTCTTTCTGTGGATGAATTTCCTTTATGACATTTCCCTTTGGACGTTTCCTCTCTCTCTCTCTCTCTCTCTCTCTCTCTCTCTCTCTCTCTCTCTCTCTCTCTCATACCCAATAGAAATGCTCCTGATATGATAAAACAAACAATTCCTTTTACACACACACACACACACACACACACACACACACACACACACACACACACACACACACACACACCTCCAGCAGTAAATCCATCACCACGTGGTCTCTGTCGTTCCTCCCCATAAAGTTAAGCTCACCCTTTGTTGCAAGCCTTAATGTTCTGGTTCATTTACGCTGATGACACCTGGGGAAGGCTGCCTGATCACCGCCTACCCACCCGCCTACCTGGGCTAAATAGGGTAGTGGTGAAATCAGGTGGCTAGGTATTGTGTGTGTGTGTGTGTGTGTGTGTGTGTTGATAGCAGGTAGTTGGTGGCAGGGGAAAGGGTGTGTGTGTGTGTGTGTGTGTGTGTGTGTGTGTTTTGATTTAGTGACCTTATTGTGTTGTTTTTGTTGTTGTTAGTAGCCATTCTCGTTTCTTATTGTGTATATCGAGTGTTGTGCGTTTGCCTTCCTCATAGCGGTAAATGTGTGTGTGTGTGTGTGTGTGTGTGTGTGTGTGTGTGTGTGTATTGTTCTCGTTGATCTCTCTTTCCTTTGTCATTTTGTGTGTGTTTCCTCCAGTTTTCCTAGTTATATATATACGCGTGTCATGACCCGTACTTCTCTATTTGTTTTGCAATGTTTCCTTGTGTTTTTTTTTCCTCTTTTGTGTTGTATTTCTTGCTTCTGCCACATCACGTCTCCCGAAGTCAGTCTCTCTCTCTCTCTCTCTCTCTCTCTCTCTCTCTCTCTCTCTCTCTCTCTCTCTCTCTCTCTCTCTCTCTCTCTCTCTCTCTCTTAGTCTATATGTCCGACCTGCTGGAATAATGAACAAACATTTTAAAACATTGCTAATACCTGGAGGGGTTTACCTTCACCAAACAGGCAGCAGAAGTGAAAACAAACCACTTAAACACTACAAAAACTTTCCGTCATTAGAGTATATGACCTCAGATGTCGCTTTTTATTGCCCGTATAGTGTCAGCGGTGTTTGCGCCCAGAGATATTAACACTCGTACATGAGAAGGGGGTGTAATAATGGAGCTGGCTTAGTACTTGTGTTTTTAAGAGCGTGTCCGGTGTTGGTTGAAGTTATTAGTTGTACTGTGTTGAGAATGGGATTGTGCGTGGAAAGATGTTGTATTGTTGTGTATATTAATGCTTTTCTACCCTGTTTCTAAAGATATGCTGTTCTTGTGTTGGGAATGTAACAGGGGATGTTTGTTCGTTGTAAGAATGTATCTCCAGCCTGATTCTATTATTGTGGTCATCATTAGTACGCTGATAATGGAATCCTGTTATTGTTCTGATTGGAAAAATGTTTGTACAATGTTACATCCAGTGACGTGATAGTAGTGACGTTTTGTTTATGGACCTTATCACCAATATCTTCATTAATTACGAAAGCAGTGGTGTTTATTGTGACAAAATCCTGCCACAACGAGTCATCACCAGCCTTTCCTTTGCACTCTTCCTCCTGCGTGGTGGGTCTCCAGTACCTCCAGCTTCTCAGTTACTCTGCACGTGGCCTTACTGGTCTCGCCTCTTTACCTTTGTCCCTCGCTGACTTATTAAGTACTGGTTGTCTTATCCCCCGATTGTCTGTGGCTTGTCATTAACGTACACATTCCATACCTCCTGTGAGTGCTATGTAAAGGAGATAAGACATACTCATAACGTGATATGGCCTAGCTGTGTGGAGATTAACTGGTGTGTCAGCATATTTATAGTAACTCTTATAGTGCATCATGAAAGTACACTACCAGCTCTACAGCATGAGACACAATGGAGACATAACTTGTCCTCTCCTCCCGGAACCTGATATTCCCCAGTTTCTTATGGGTAACGAAGCCTGCTCTCTCGAGTGTTGTCTGGTAACGCTGTGCTGGTGTATTACGAAAGCACACACACACACACACATTCACACTCACACACAGGGAGGAGATAGAGGAGCAAGACCTACTTTCATAACTCAACGAAGGGAGTAGTACTTGCACAGATACCAACGCGGCAGTGTGTGGGTGAGGGAGACAAGCTGGGAGTGAGAAGGAGCATCTTACACCACATGCATACTAGTCGTAGGGCGGGAGACAGCGTGCAGGTGAGCGAGGAGGGCTGCTGGGTCAGGAGAGGGCGCCACCAGTTCAACTCTCCACTGTACCGTTACTTGTGTCCGCCGCAGCCACCACCACTACCATTCTCTCTCTCTCTCTCTCTCTCTCTCTCTCTCTCTCTCTCTCTCTCTCTCTCTCTCTCTCTCTCTCTCTCTCTCCACGTCGTATTCTCTGCTGTTTTGTGATTATTTATTTTTTGTCACGTCCGAGTTTAGTTTTGTTTTTGTTTGGCGAGTTCAGTTTAAGTTCAGTCTGGCTTTTCGTTTAGCTGTGTTTCGACAGTCACACTTGGAGCTGAAATTGCTTCGCCTGGTTATTTGATTTATTATTTTTGTCTTCTTTCTCTTTTTTTGTGCGTGTAGGTTGGGGTTATCGTTATATATTGTTTTTCTTGTTTCTTTTGATTTCGGTGTGTTTCGGTGTAGTTTCATCTCGTGTTTTTGCGTTTTGAAAGTCGTATGAGGTGTAAATGTTAAGGGTCACAGTGTTTTATAAGAACATTTATAGGGATTTTATGTTAGACTTATACACTACTTCGTTGCATTTTTAACTTGAATTGAAAACTTGCATTTCATATGAAGATCAGAAAACGGTTATGTTACCTCTTAATGTATCAGAGAGAGAGAGAGAGAGAGAGAGAGAGAGAGAGAGAGAGAGAGAGGTGATGGTGGTAGTGGTATAATGGTGTTGGTGTGGTGTCCATAACTGAAATAGCCTGGTGTCGATAACTGTCACAGTACCTGCAATTTGGCGATGTTCTTGCCACTGTGGGGTCGTGTAGCCTGGGTTAGGGGGGAGGGGGGGCTGGTGAGCATTGACCACCAACACCACAACCACAAACTCCCCCTCCTCCTTCGCCTACTACAGGAGCTTTCATGCTATTGGTGTTCCCTGCTGATATTCGTGTGTGCGCTGATATAGGGATGGTATGCTTATATCTGTACGTTTTGTTGTATGAATGATAGATATACTACAGTTTTGAGGGTTTATTAAGATATTTTTATGCATACGTTAGTTTAATAATGTCATTGGTGTGTTTGTGTGGAAAGAAGTGACGTGGTGGTGTGTTTTGTACGTGATTTGTGTATACTGTCCTGTTTTCTGGTTCATGTGAGTGGGTACGTTGCTTATTGATCTTTTTCTTCGCTGTGTATCGATTTTTGCGTGTCTTGTGAATGTGTGTTTACTGGTGTGTGTGTGTGTGTGTGTGTGTGTGTGTGTGTGTGTGTGTGTGTGTGTGTGAGGAAACAAGATTATTTTATTTTTGTTTATAACTATCTACTTATGAAGTGCTGTGGATAATTATAATCACGTCTAAGATAATGACTGCCTTGCGTTTTTTTTTAATGAATAACCCGATATATTTAATGGTTACACTCCAGGGAAACTACACAAAAAATATATACGTATTTACAGCCTAGTATATTTAATCTTCATTTTCGTGTTCATCTGATTAAAAGAAGTGATTCATACATAAGCTTGGTATTTACAAATTGGGGTGAAGTAAGTTATAGTGCCAATTATGTATGTCACTCATGTCACTACTGGTACTTACGAATTGCTTGCTTGATACTAACACGGCAAGTCTGGTAATGGAAATGCGTTCATAACACACATATGAGTTAGTACGTGTGATTGAATAGTAATAATAGGAGTAGAAAGGGTTTTTACTATGTATCTGAAGGTTATCAGTATGCTACGACGTTGTGTGTGTGTGTGTGTGTGTGTGTGAAGTACTGTGTGAGGGAGGAGGGAGGGAGGTGGCTGAGGCGGGTCACACCACCACCGCCCTCCTCGCTTCCCGCCATGACGTGGAACCGCCTCACCTCCGCAGCTCCCGACACACACACACACACACACACTCACTTGCCTGAATCCCAAACACTAGCAGAGACGTATAGTGCAAATCCTAGTTGCGTAATCTCTTAGATTGATTTTTTCTCTCTCTCTCTCTCTCTCTCTCTCTCTCTCTCTCTCTCTCTCTCTCTCTCTCTCTCTCTCTCTCTCTCTCTCTCTCTCTCTCTGTGTGTGTGTGTGTGTGTCCGTTCTACAAGGGCAAACGTGCAGTATTCGCTCTATCCTCTACACACACACACACACACACACACACACACTGATAGCTACCCCCTCCCCCAGTCCTATTACCTGGCTGTTAATGAGGCTGTCTGATAAAATAGTATTCCCCCTCATTCGTTGCTTCGTTTCTTCACCTTCGTTCACCACTCCATCCTTTGCTATGGGCCCGTGACACGCAGTAAGGCCGTGGAGATAGAAATTAACACGTGCCACTCGCCTATACTCTAGTTATGTGCTATTTTCACCTTCCTTGTATAGAAGCCGTGTGTGTGTGTGTGTGTGTGTGTGTGTGTACAGCAAGGTCGGGCCGTGAGCAGTCACATTGGTGCTAGAGCTTGTTAAAAGATAAATCGCATTTTTCCTTCTACCTCGCCGGCTGCGTCACTGCTGTATACATGCCCTGTGCTTGTATTACAGTACATAATACAAGTACTGCTCCAAGTGCCGTGCTAATTTGCAAGTCTATCAGTTCACATTACGTTATTCGCTATTTGTATGGAAACTACGGGTAATCAGGGAAATTAGCGTTAAATACACATAAGTTTGTGACGTAATGCACATGTTGGTATATGTATGGAGTCACGTAGAGCAGCGGTTGTGGTAGAATGAAGTAAAACGTAAATAGGAAGGTGTGGAGTATAAAGTACACCCCTGTGCGAGGCTAGAGCGGGGCCCTGCGCGAGGCTACCGGTATCGATGTGAGGGTCGGTTGCCGGGCCGTGGGATGAGTATTATTTTCCCCGCCACCCTGGCCAAGTCCTTCTTCCATTCCTATGTAGGGCGTCCCATGGCACACACACACTGATGCTACCCTTTGTAAGAACTCTGCTAAGTGTATGGCGGAGCAGCTACAGAGTAAGAGTGTAAGAAGCAAAGAGAAAGGTGGTGGCGTCTTCCCGCGGCTGGCCTGAGGCGGCGGGAGAGCGGTAGGGGGGGTGAGGGTGACGGAGGAGGAGGAGGAGGGGGAGAGGGGAGAGGGAGAGGGGGGGTGGCCGGGTGTGTGTACGCCAAACATTGCCACGTAAAAAATACCAACCAACCAACCACTCACCCAACCCTGCCTCACTATGGCTACCTTAACTCTCCATCACCTCACACTGCCTGAGTGTGTGTGTGTGTGTCTGTGTGTGTGTGCAAGGACTTCGCCATCGAGCAGCTCTGCCTGCACGTCTCTCTCTCTTCTCTCTCTTGTGTCGTATAGGTTGTTCTGTGTAGTCAGTCACTCAGTACATCCAAACTTGGCCGCGGAACCTCGCCTTGCCTTGCCTTGCCTCGACTCCACCCTTACCTCCACCGCCTCTCTCTCATCACTGCTTTTTGTTACGCTCATGAGTACAAGCTAACGTGCCTAATGTAGCAGTACTTGGGTGTGCTGCACGAACAGATGGTTGACGGTACAGAGGCGGCCGAAGCTAAAGGCGTGGTCTTAGCCACCAGAGCCAGCCAGGCCGGTTACTTGGCTGGCTGACTGGCTGGGGTTTCCTATCGTGGTGAGCCATGTGGTGGTAGCTAGTTAAACACGACCCACGGAGAGGAGTAAATAGAGGAGGGACGAGGCGCTGTGCTGGTGCTGGTGTTGGTGTGGTAGCGGGGGTGGTGGTTGTGGTGGTCCTGGGTCCTGGCAGTAGTAGTAGTAGTACTCTTGCACCCTATGTCCTGTATGCCCGCTGCTGTTACTGCTGCTTCCCCATCCAAGGAAGGAAAGCTCACTGCAGTCTGGGTTGGTTATGTAAAACGTCTGTCTGGTTTGGTTGTTTGGTAGAGGCGGGTGTAGCTGCTAGCTGGCTGGCATCACGTGGGCAGCTGTGTGTGTGCGTGTACATGTAACAGTTGTTTTGGTTATCGTTAGCCAGGCGACTTCATAAAGGGAGCGATAAACAGCCCTCTTGCGGTATTGCGACGCTCGCCTCACTCCAATCCGTCCATGCACCGTCACCAGGAAATTTATTCTCACACGGGACTCGTTGTTATTCGCCGCCATGTCTTATTTTCAACAGAATGGCATGGCGCTTCGTGCAGTGTATTGCCTTGTCGGTACTTCCCGTGTTCTGTCACCAGGCGAGGAAACTATTCTTGCTGCAACACACACACACACACACGAAGTCGTTCATCATCAGGGAGTGAGTCGGTGGTGACACTACCGTTGCAGGCTTCCTGGGGCGGGTGCATCAAGTCAGCCTGACAGCCGGTGTTGGTTGGCTGACGAACCGAGCCGCCTGTAGCCGTCCACGTTATGTAGGGAGGAGGTAGAGAGCAGGCGGTAGGGAGCAAAGACCTTCTGTCTCTCCTCTGTTCATAACCGCGGGAAGCACCACCACAGACAGCACTTTCTTCCTGCCAGAGGATCAGTTTTTGTTTTAAGCCTGACTAGATATTGTGGATACATTAACTTTTTTGCCATTTATCGTTTGCGAGTACAATGTAACTTAACTTTTGCTTTTCACTTTGTTACGGATAGAGGAGGAAGCCACACAAAACACACGTAATTAGATCTGATAGTCAAGCGTTACCGTTAGAGGCCAAAGAGCAGGCAGGCAGGCAGGCGGGCAGGCGGTAGTGATGGCTGGAGGAAGCCTGTCAAGTGGTGGAGGTGAGGGGGGAGGGGGTTGAGGCAGGCAGGCAGGCAGATAGACACAGGAGGCTGGATTGACTGGATGGTAGTAACTTTTAGGGAACATTCGAGGTTGTGTGTGTGTATGTGTGTGTGTGTTTTGCACGAGCCAGCCAACGTGCAAGACGGGTGGCGACCATCCAACTGTTTTGTAGTGACTTAAGACCCCCACTTTCCTCCTCCTGTCTTCCTGCACCCTGTATAGCAGCCAACCAGTCACTCAGTCGCCAGTCACTTACTCATTCCTTCTCTATTAATGAAGAAAGCCCCGTGACTTCTTGGTCTGGCGATAACAAACAACACAACAACGTAGGACTCTTATTGTCTTCTTCAATGTGTGTGCTGAGGCTTGGAGGGGAGTTGTACTTGGACTTAAGTAACCTTGGTGATGTTGTAAACTGGGTGGTGATGGTGGTGGTGGAGGTGGATGGATGGGAGGAGGAAGAAGAGAGGGTGGTGGACGGAGAGGAAGGGGTAGGTGGGTGGGTGGGTGATATGTCCGCGTCACATGGTGGTGCGTCATCACCCCTCGCTGACTGGTAATGCCGGACACTCACCATCACTACCACCACCACCATCACCTCTACCAGTCAGTCAGTCAGGACTCAGCCAGCCTCTCCCGCACCAAGTCAGAACCTATCCTCATTCTGTCTTCTCAACTCGTTCACTTCTCACTCCCTTCTCTATGCACTGTAACTACTGATTTATCTCCTCCTCCTCCTCCTCCACCTTCAGGCACACAGTTCGTTCGTGCTCCTTCAAGCATTCTTATTCATATTACGTAACGTTCCGATGTGATTTTCTCAGATTCTCTCTCTCTCTCTCTCTCTCTCTCTCTCTCTCTCTCTCTCTCTCTCTCTCTCTCTCTCTCTCTCTCTCTCTCTCTCTCTCTCTCTCTCTCAAATGGTGAGGTGAAGCCTGTCTGATATTATTTAAAACAGCGCAAGTGTAGATTGATGAAGTGTGTGTGTGTGTGTGTAACTGTAGACGTGTAAGGAAGTGGATGGGAGGCATGGATGGGGTGAGGTGGGTGGGATGTTTTTCCTCTTGTCATCGTTGCAAAGTGGACTCGTGGACCCTTTATTGTGGTTATCAGTGGGCTCTCACGTGATCAGCTTGCTCAACGTTACCTTGCCGTCGTCTTCTTGTATGACAGTAACAGAGATAGAGAGATGCAAGCTGATAGGCAGACTACCACCCACTGATGTAACTGGTGGTGGTTTGATATGATTTGTAGTTTTTACTCCTATCTTACTACTACTACTACTACTACTACTACTACTACTACTACTACTGCTACTACTGTGTATTTGTGTATGTTTCATTTCGCAGTCTCGGTCGCATCACTCCTTTTGCTATCAGTGCCTCCCAACAAAGGGCTTTCTCTCTCTCTCTCTCTCTCTCTCTCTCTCTCT
>CM035202.1:5396585-5444137 GCA_020233015.1 Callinectes sapidus | reverse complement strand
ATTTGCAAGAATACTTGATCTTGAGGAATTGCGGTCACAGCCGTCCGATATTGTTAAATCTCTTCTTTCAAAAAGGTCAGTCTTTGATGAGGATAGTAAGCGACTGGAAAACGTTGGTGATAAGTATGAACCCAAGCCCTTCACGTCAGCTCCACGCACCAGCAGGGCTGGGAGTGTCATGCCAAGCCCTCCTCTGGTCAACACACATCTTCCTCGCCTTCCTTCTACCCCACCAGCTGTGCCCTCTGCCACACCTATCAGCAGTCTGCCAGGTGTCAGATTATCCAGTCAGCAGGCACAGCTGCAACAGCCTGTCACTTCAAGTCCTTCACAAGTTCCTAGGGTGTTTGTATCTGTCCCGCAGGTCAGTAAGTCTCAGGGATTGTCACCGCTACATAGACCTGCGGTTTCTCAGGCAGTGCGCCCACCTGCCTCCAGCCCTGGCTTTAGTCCTGGTGTCAGTCCCGGTGTCAGTCCTGCCCACCCGCCACACATGTCTCCAGTAACACCAGTCAGCCCTGCACCTCCTATAACTACCACCTCTTCCATCACTACTGCCACCAGTACTACCTCAGCAGTCACGCCTCTGAGGCGTGCTCCCGGGACACCTCGAGCAGTCCGGTTAGACTTGCCAGCAGCCGCGGGAGATGTGGAGGAAGTGTTGGAAGAGGAATCACCAGGTGGAGTTGTAACAGTTGTAGCTGATACGCGAGTGACAGGCGTGGTGTCCGTCACGGAGTCTGTCTCGAGCAGCAAGTCTGTGCTGACCACCACCTCTAGCCTCCAACAGCCACTGTCCAGCCCTGGTGCACGACCTGACCTTGAAGAGTCTGCACCACATAATGTACCTGAGAGGAGAGGTATTAATTCTCTCCCATTATTAGTAAAAGAAGAACCTCATAATGAGGAGGCTGAGGACCCTGTACTACAAAGAGTCAAGGTAGAGCAGCCTAGAATAGAGGATGCTAAAACCAAAGATTGTGTAAGGGAAGTTAATGAATGTAAGGAAATGGTCATAGCTGTTGCCTCAGAAACTCTTCCTTCACTAGTAAAGGAGGAACCTGTTCCATCAGAAACTATAAAGAATGAGCCATTGAAGGTTGAATCCTATAAACCAGAGTCTATAAAGGTTGAATCTGTGAAGGTGGAGAACATCAAGGTAGAATCAGTGATGAAGTGTGAAGCCAACAACAAAGAACTCACCAACAACCACAAGCGCAGACACAGCAGCATTGAAAACGACCCGCGTTACAAAGTGGACGTCAAGTCCTTCGAGCCGGACTCCAAGCGTGTCAAGTACAACGACGACGAAGAGAAGATACTTAGAGAGAAGGTGGGCAAGGAGAGAAGGGACTCACGTGACACCAGAGATAACAAGAAGAGTGAAAGGGAAAAGAAAAACAGGGGAGGAAGGCGAGAGGAGCTCCAAGAAAATCACAGTGACAAAATCAACAACAGGACTTGTGAAATTATAGAAAATAAACAGAAAAGAAAACCCTGCGAGAATAAAATGGAGGACAAGAAAGAAGACACTCATAAAAAAGAAGAAAAGAAAGACAAAAGGAAAGAAAAGGTTGAAGAAAAGCCACACGATAAAATTGATCCTCGAACATTGGACAAGATTTGCGAGAGGAAGAATGAAGACCGGAAAGACAGCAGGAAAGAGGAGAAGAAAGAAGAAAGGAAAGAGGAACGAAGAGACGAGAAGAGAGAAGAAAAATACGATGACAGAAGAGATGAAAGGAGGGAAGAGAAGAAAGAAGAGAGGAAAGACTCCATCCGAGAAGACAGAAAAGACCCTTTCCGAGAAGAAAGGAAAGACTCCATTCGAGAGGAGAGGAAGGATTCCATCCGCGAGGAAAAGAAGGAATCCCTTCGAGAAGAAAGAAAAGATTCCATCCGAGAAGAGAGAAAGGAATCCATCCGAGAAGAGAGAAAGGATTCTATACGAGAAGAAAGGAAAGATTCTCTTCGAGAGGATAGAAAGGACTCCATTAGGGAAGAAAGAGTTAAAAGTGAAGGTGACAAGAGGCGACACAGTGAAGACAAGAAATCAGAGCTTCGGGAGCAGAAACACAAAGAGAGAAAAGATAAATTCAAGGAGAAGGAAAAGCTCAAGGCCTCCTCAACATCAAGGTATGAGAAAGAAGCTGAAAAAGAACGGATACGAGAGAAAGAAAGAGAAAGGGAGAAGGAAAAGGAGAGAGAACGTGAAAAAGAGGAAGAAAAGGAGAAAGAAAGAGAGAAAATGTTGGAGAAGGAGAGAGAAAGGGAAAGAGAAAAGGCAATTGAGAAGGAAAAAGCTGCTGAAAAGGAGAGAGAAAAGATGCTTGAGAGGGAACGGGAAAGAGAAAAGGCAATGGAGAGAGAAAGAGAAAAGGTCATTGAAAGAGAAAAGATTGCTGAAAGGGAAAGAGAAAAGGCCCTTGAAAAAGAACGGGAAAAGGCCATCGAGAGAGAGAGGGAAAAGGCTGCCGAGAAGGAAAGAGAAAAGGCTGCAGAGAAGGACAAGAAGAAATCCTCAGAAAAAGAAAGGGAGAAAATAGACAAAGAAAAAATATATGAAAAGGACAGAGACAAAGTTCAAGAGAAGGAACGAGACAGAGACAGGGACCGGGAGAAGGACAAGATGAGGAGCAACGAGAGACCTCGAGACCGGGACAAGGAGAGAGTGCCAAGGGTAAACCACCGCGATGCAACAGAACGAGCCGATGGAAGGAGAGACAGCAGACACAACAATGACCGCCACACTGACAAGCGCAGGGACTCTCGCCATGAAGCGTCCGTAAGGCACCACCACAGATCCTACGACAGCCAGGACACCAACGACACCACTTCCAAACACAAGATGCGCAAGACACGGCTCCTGGACACAGATGAGGAGGACGCCCCGGAGGCCAGCAAGGTGTCGTCCATCCACTACTCCAGCAGTGAGGACACAGTGATACCCAACCATGAACACTGCACCGCACGCATTGATGACTCCACCCATCGCCCAGACAAGGCAACAGAGGCTCTGCGGGAGGAGTCGGAGGAGAGGCGGGTGGAGCGGACAAGAGACAATCGCCGGCGAAAACACGATTCGGGTAAAAGCGACAAAAGTGATGGAGAAGCCAAGTCAAAAGTGAGCTTGAGTAGAGTGAAAACAACTCCTCCTCAGACCGTACGAACAAAGCCCTGCCTCGACTCTCACGAACCTCAAGTGGCTCCCAGTGACGTGCCAACTTCTGAAGATGAGGTGTCGAGGGCCAAAGTTACTCCAGCTTCCAGACGAAACAGTACCAGCAATAAGTCTCATCAGCAGCACGGAAGAATAGGAGGAACGGGTCAGAAGAATAAGCATGTCAACAAGGCTAAGTCTATATTTGATCCTGAGACAGATTCCTGTGGCAGTCTGACAGGATCTGGAGGAGAGGAAGATGGGGAGGAGGAGCAGGCACCAAAGAAACATTCAATCTTTGACATACCTGCTGATGATGGCAAGTTTGACATGTACGACAAAGTGAAAGCTAGACGCCTGAAAAGACAACAAAAACAAGAAGAAGAGAGGCGGCAGCAAGAAATGAAGCAATTGCAGATGCAGAAATATCGCCAGCATCAGAGAGCAAGGAAAGAAAAGAAATCCATTCAGCCTCTTCATTCTGACATCTCGGACTCCGAAGAAGATGCGGACGGCCACAACCGGGGTCAGAAGCGAGGCCTCATCAGACCAACCAGCTCAGATGAGGATGCTCTGCGGAAGAGGCGCTCGATCCACCTCACTTCTGATGAGACCGATGAAGATTCTAGAGATGTTAAAAAGCAGATGGTAATTGGCTTCAAGAAGGATCCTAAAAATAAACTGAGGAACATTTTAGTTTCAGATATAACTACAGATGAAGAAGTGACCATGAACTCTCCAAACTACCATAGTGGAATAAGGTCCAATTGCATCAATGATGAGTCTGTTGATATGGTCCACAGTCACCCAGACAACATGTTTATTGACTCTGATACTGAGAGTGATGCACACATCAAGAGGCCCAACAAGTGTGTGCGGCCTCCCGAATCAGACAGTGAAGTGTCCGACGTCTCTTCTCATACCAAACCACCTAAGCCAGCAGCCAGGGTGAAGGTTCGTGACAAGGAACGAAAGCCTAGCCGTATTCGGGAGAAAACAAAGAAGGGCATAAGCATCAGCAAAGAGATCATCACCACCTCAGAGGACAGTGATGCAGCAATGCCATCCGAGGACTCTCGACCCGTCAGGCCCAAGGTCAAGGCAGAAGCAGTAGAGATCCGACACGACAAAACCCTCTCTCAGTTACAGAGGGAAAGGAAACGCACAACTGAGAGTACCATCATCAGGGATAAAGTTCCTTCAAAGAAAGACGAAAGGATGGAAATCATATTTGGTCACATATCTGATGATTCAGATCCTTCTCCAAACTTACCTAATGTCTGCCCTGCATCAGCCACTGCAAAAAGGAAAGGCTCCACCTCCTCAGGAACTTCTACTGCCCCTCCTCCCTTGTCTCCTGCCCAGACGAGGCTGACGGTTGGTGAAGTGTACGATTCAGATTCTGATGATCTTCATATGATGCCAGCATCCAGTGCACCAAAACACACTCACATGCATGGAAAGCCAACCACACAGGAAGTCTCTCCAAATACTGAAAATAAGATGGAAAATAAGGTTGACAGTAAAATTATAGACTTCAAAACAGAGGAGCGTAGAAGCATAAAGAAGGAAAGGCCGAGGCATGATCCCCCACCTCCCCCTCTAGACGGTCTGAGAACAGTGATGGAAGTGGAGAAAAGTTGTAGTGGCAATACCATCACCAACAATGCTGCCAGTCCTGGCATGACTTCTGTAAATACTAGTCCCGTTGAAGAAAACAGTAGAACAGATGTGAAAATGCCAGTGACCAAAGAGGATCACGAATACCACGACTCAGAGGCCAGCATCAACATGGATATGTTTCGAATCACCGACGAGGACTACAGCGAACAGAGGGATTCCCGCAAAGACAGGAAAAAGAAAAAGAGGCAGAAAAGGGACAAGGATGGGAGTCGTGGTCGAAGGCACCATCGCCGAGTGGAGGATGACCGTGCGGGTGAACATAAAATGGATCATCATGGCATTGAACATTCCTCTTTGTTGTGTTTGGACGCAGCTTCTCCCCAGTCGCAGGAAATGCCATCGCCACGTTTACTCAGTCCCCAAGAAAAGGTAAAAGTAGATCATAGAGCACCTATTCCACTCAGCAGTCCTCACAGCCCACCAGTAGCTGCTCAGCCTGCTACCCCCCTTAGCACCACCACTAAGTGTGCACCAAAGAGTCCTCCAGAACCACCACCCCACCAGAGTCCTCACACTCACACCCTCACACATGATACTCAGGAATTAGTAGAATCCAGAGAGAGCAGTGACATCTGTGACCTGAAAGAAAGCCGCAGCCCTCACCCCCTTGCCACCCTTCCTCCCGATGCAGCAGAGTCAGCAGTACAAAGTCTTACCACTCAAGTACCCTCTTCATCACCTTCAACAGGGAATGAGCCAATATTTGAGGATATTACTGAAGCCTCTAATCTTAGTGCTCCAGAATCCACTGTTGATCCAAATGCTGCTGCAAATGGGAAAGCTTCAAGGGCTGTCATCTCCCAGGAAGAGACTCTCAACGCTGTGGCAGGCCTCCTGGCGGCGTGCTACGATAACTACAGTGATGATGCAAGTGTGCAGCCAAATGTTGAAGATACCATAATGCCCCCAGAAAATCCAGCAGTTGCCGATGACGCCTTTGAAGAGGCCCAAAAGGCTGCCCAGATGCTGCAGTGTGAAATGCCAGGAGATAGAGAGGATGGCTGGTCTCAGCCACCACCCCACAACCCGCCATCCTCCCCTGTCAAGAGTACAGAAGAGCCTGAGCCACAGCCATTGGTGCCTCAGGAGGACATGGAAGGAGGACAGACTCCTGAAGCAGAGGAAGGGAGGTATACACAGCTGCCACCAGACAGTCCAGGGTCTGTTCAGTCTGAGCCTCCACTGCAGATTGATGAAGATCAGCCCGATCCTACGGATGATGGAGATTCTTCCATGCTGACCACTGAAGACCAAGAAGATCAGAACAACACTCAGCATGCAGAAAGTGAGTCCAGAAGTCAGTGTCCGCCCTGGTCATCACCTCCGAACACCGCGGGTGTCACAGCTCCAGAACTGAAGAAGGATATTGCTAGTGAGAGTAACAACCAAAAGGCAGTGCAGTCAGGAAAGGATGAGAAGGTTCCTCAGAGTCCTGTAATTCTCTCTCAAAAGTCCACCGACAGCAGCAGTTCTGTAGATACTGCTTCGGAGGAACAGAGTCGACTAAAGAGCAGTGGTCCTGAAGTGCCGGTCTCCTCATCTGCACAGTCGGCAGTGAAGCAGACCACTGAGGCGACCTTACCACCATCAGTAGTGCCACCTTCAAAAACACCTTCCACTCTCTCAACCAGAAAATACCTGTCATCTTCATTGGATTCTACTAAATGCATAGACACACCCAAGTCCACAACAATACCAATTACGAGCACTGTAACTTCCGTACAGTCATTATCTGTTGTAGAGAAGCCTGATATGGTCTGTTGTAAACCAAAGGAGCCACCACCTCCACCTGTCACTGTAGCATCACCTTGTCAAAAGATGGAAAGTTTTGTGTCAGAGAGTTCAACTGTGTACTCCACCTCCACCTCAATTCACACAAATTCCTTGTTAAGCACTTCAAGCACCACCATCACTACCACTTCTTCCCTTTCTGCTTGCTCTCCTGTTGTAGATGATGTTTCTAAAGGAAAGCTAGATAATAATCAAATCAATAGATCAGAAACTGTTTCTAGGACAGAACCAAATTTGCCTCTCACCATTCCATCACATATTTCTCCTAGAGTTTCCAGTGTGTTTTCAAAGAATTCAGTGAATACTCCTGTGTATGCAAGTCCCAAAATAGTTTCCCCATCATTGTACTCCCAGGTTTCCTCTACAGCACCTTGCATCACTACATCCTCATCAAAGCCCACTATTACTTCTGTTTCAGCTTCAGTTCCATTGGTCAAAGCCACTCAGCCTCCTATTCCCACCACATTTGCCGTATCCACCTCTGCTTCTGTTTCAGCTCATAGCAACATGGCGCCATCAGTTGTGACATCCTCTGTCTCAACGGTTGCATCAGTTCAGACTCCTCCTATGCTACCTCCTTCCTCAACACACCACACCTCATCAGTACACACTCCCTTATCCACACATCCTCCCATCTCATCGCACTCCCTATCCTCTACACACCCTACCTCTACACACCCTCCCTCTACACACCTTCCCTCTACACTCCTTCCCTCTTCTGTTCGTCCTTCTTCCTCAATACATCCTTCCCCTTCTACTTACCCTCCCTCTCTGCATCCTTCTGCTCATCCTCCCTCTTCAAAACATCTTCCTTCCTCCTTACATCCTCCCTCCTCCACACACCCTGCCTCCTCCATACCTCCTTCCTCTTCAAGCCATCTTCCCTCTTCTACACACCCTCCCTCCACACATCCCTCCTCTTCGCATCCTCCATCTTCTTTGCCTCCTTCCTCTTCTGTCCATTCTCATCCTCCTTCCTGTGCACATCCACCTTCTTCTGCCCATCCTCCCTCTTCTGCCCATCCTCCTCCTCATCCTCCCTCATCTATACATGCTTCCTCTTCTGCTCATCCTCCCACCTCTTCTCATCCACCCACCTCTTCTCATCCTCCCACCTCTTCTCATCCTCCCTCTGTACATGTTTCTTCTGCAGTACATCCTCCCTCTTCCATACATCCTCCATCTTCTATACACTCTCCCTCTTCTACAGTACAGTCTCCCTCTTCTATACACTCTCCCTCACCTGTACAAGCTTCATCAGGTTCTACTGCTGTCACCTGCAACACAAGCTATAGCTCGAGCCCAATATCTATCGCCACTTCAGTGCTCACTCATACTTCATCTGTTAATTCAACTCCAATCCCTACTGTTTCTTCTCCATCAACTGTCTCACCTACTACACCAGACACCATTTCAGTGACAAAGTGTACCCCTCCCATGCCAACCCCCACCTTCATACCTGTACCCATTACTGGACCAGTTCCCCCATCTGTACCTATACCAGCCAAGGAACCCAAAACAGCTACTGAGCCTTCTGAAATCATTGACACAAAACTTATCCTTAGCAAAGCAAATGATGACATTAAACGTGAGTCAGATAAGATAACAGAACCATTTAGCAGTGACTCATTATCTACTAGCATACCCTCCTCTATAACAGATAACAAAGTAATTGATTCAAAGAGTAATTTAGAGCCACAAATAACAATGAATATGACAGGAAAGGCAGATAGTGTTATGATACAACCAAAAGAAATTGAAGGTACACCCTCTGTTAGTGGAAGGCCCACCTCAGATACCATTAAAATTGAGGGACCAAGTAGTAATATGTCTGTCGAAAATGCTTTGGCTAATCTTCAGACCATTGTGAGTGAGACAGCAACTCAACCTGACCTGGAGAAAGCGTCGCAGCCTGACAGAGAAGAGGCGTCCTTGTGCATGAAGGAGGAGTTTAACAGTGAAGACCTGCCACCCAAGCCATCCAGTCCACCTCAACCACAAGATGACTTTGCAAAGCTGGAACAAGTTTGCTCTGAAATTCAAAACCAAAACCAAGATACAACCACAGAAAACAAGGCCATTGAGTCTGAAGGCATATCAGAGATTGGAGATAAGGATGCCAAGATTGAAGACCGTCTGACCACCACACCCCGCGGTCGAGGGCGAGGCCGCGGCAGACGTGGGGGAAGGAAAGGTGTCGAGGTGCAAGAGGAAGTGCCGGGTGCCGGTCTGCCTGTCACACGTTCTGGGGCAGCCACTCGCGGTAAAGGCCGAGGACGGGGACGCAACACACGCAACAGTGAGAGTCAGAAGGACGGGGTTCAACCCGACCCTGGCACCCCTGCTCCTGTGGACAAGGCTCTGCCGGAACCAAGGCGCAGCAACAGAACCAAGAGGGCACGGCGACACCCAGACATGGTGGACCACGAGGAGACCAGTGGCCGGAGACGAAGGGGTCGAGGTGGTCGAGCCGTTCAGGCGGAAGAGACCCGCCCTATGCCCACTCCTGCAGCGTCCGATGTGTATGACTTTCATGAATCAGAAGATGAAGATATCAACTTGGGACTTGCCAAGGCCAAGATCAAAAAGGAACCGACACGGGCTGTTGTCAATCGCAGTCCAGTCAAGCCCGAAATGGAAGAAGTTCGCAGAGTGGAGAGTGACGAATTGCGTTCTGGTATTCCAACAACTAGGAGGTCGGGACGCCTGCGTGACAAGGTACCTGAGGATGACCAGGCAGTGGAAGGTGAAGATGGCAACACCAGTGAATCTATAGTTATACTTGATAGTGTTTCTACCGCACAGCCATCACCTATACCCACCACTGTACCTGTTGCCTTACCAACAAGCTTTGGCCCTGCAACCCAAATCATTCCAGGCAGAGGCAGGGGCAAAGGCAAACATCGTGATTTAGACATTAAGTGTGATGGTGACCCGGACGACGATCCAGCGTCCCGCAGGAGTCCACGTGGCCGCTCTCGCCCTCTAGACTCACAGCTGGAAGGTGAAAAGCCTGGATTTGGTGCTCCTGTGACCATGTCTACCATCAGCACTGCAGCCACAAGCATAACCACCATAGGAAACACACCAACACCCAGTGGAACCACCTTGGTGACGCCATCAGCTGAAGAACGTAAGTCTGAGGCAGAACTTGTGGACCCTGTGACAGGCGTTGTGACAAGAGTAAAAGTGTGTGAAGAAGGACAGTACGTCACAGATAGTGGAGAGGCAGCACTACCACCAACGTCTCATTCTCTACCCAGTACAGAAAGTCACTCTAAGCCAGTATTTGTTCCTGCAACTGTCAATAGCAATAATAACGTGACAGCAACCACTAGTGCCGGCATAGAAGTACCTCACATAACCACAATGGGAAGTTGGTGCAGACCTGGAGTAACAATGACAGTTGTCAGCAGTAATGTAGTCAGTCCCCTGATGAGCGTGGGGCGTGACAGGGAAGTTAGTGTCGAGCTGGTGACACGGCCATCTCGTCCCACTCTTCCAGTCACAACTCAGTCAACGGGGAGTGTTCCCACCTTAGTGCCCACCATGTCAGTCAGCACTTCACCCGGTGTAACGCATGCCATTGGCTCGGCTCATCAGCCACCACCTGTCCATTCCAACCTGTCAGCTGTGGTGACTCTGGGGGCCACACCACGCCCCTCAGCACCTGCGTCAGTCTACCTCAGCAAGATAAAGCCTGGCCAGCCACCTCTATCACAGCAGCAGCAACAGCTGCAGCCACAAATGAAACAGCAAGCCATTCCACAACAGCAGCAGAACTTGCAGCAGCAGCGATTACAACAAAAACAGATGACACAGCAACAGCAAATGTCAGCTTCTGTCCCTCATTCCCAGCCACAGGTGAAAGTAAGTCACTTTGATATTTGTTCATTATTGTTTACATATTCATATGTATATATGTAGATAGACATAGGTGAAACCAAAAGAAATTGATATTCTAAAGATTGTATTTTTTTCAGTCTACACAGATAAAGAGCGTGACTGTTGTCTCAACAACTCCCAAACAACTAGGAAACCATGTACGCAAGACCAGTGTGGGTACGCCTGCTTCAGCTTACTATCCACAGAAGTCCATACAGACAAACCCAGGAGTGACCCTGAGTCCTGTTGTGTCTCGTCCTGCTGTTGTGCCCAAGACCACCACCACCACAGTCAGCAGTCAGCCACTGTCTTCTGAACTGGTGATAGAAGGACGCTCCCATCCACCAGCTCCAGCAGGAACATACGAGCCTCCACATGCTAGGGTGGTCCCCACCTCTGCCATTGAAGACACTCCAGGACATCCGAGAGTATTCTTGGAGGAGAAGCGTTCCGTTCACAGGGAATACATGGGGATGGGAGTTCATCCACGTTATGCCAACCAGTCATTTCTGGAACCACCACGGGTTGATGTTACTAGATTGTCAGGCTCATCTCCATCAACTCCATCTCCTGCTGGCAGGACACATGAGTCGGAGCCTCACGCCCCATCCCACCATCCTGCCATTGCAGGATATGAAATGGTAAGGCTTCAGTGCACTTTCTATATCATGCATGGTATCTTAACCACAAGAATTTTTTTTTTTTATATTTATTGTTGTCTGCCTAATGCATTTTACATAACCAAGGGACAAATGCAATTTCAAAATTACTGTTCCATTCATGTGAGGCTACTGATATGTGAAGTGTTATAATGAAAGGGAAAGACCCAGTGAAGGAGTTGATGAAAACTGCCTTGATTTATAACTAAAACAATGATAAAACAGTTTATATAACACACACACCTCAGTTTGTGGTATTATTTGCATGAGATAGTGTTGTTATAGTTTCAGGATTACAAGTTATTGCATGGTGTTATTGGCTTAGTGCTTTCTGCTGACTAACTTGTGGTTGTGGTGTTTTCAGCATGCTGTTGCTGCTGCTGCTGCCCACAGTCACAGTCCAGCTGCCCCAATGCCTGCTACCTCTGTCCCAGCTGCCCCTAAGAGTGGCCTGAGTCACTTCTATCATGTTGGGGATGTTGGAGAGTACCAGCAGCAGCATGTGGCTCTCCATCACCCCCACCATCCCAAACAACTTAGTGGTGGGGGTGGTGGGGGTGGGAGTGGCAGTGGTGGTGGAGGAAGTGGAGGTGGAAGTGGGGGAGGAGGCAATAGTACTGGCAGTACTGGTGGAGGAACTGGGAGTAGCAGTGGTGGTGCTGGTGGTGGTGGAGCTGGAGAGCGCTACCGTACATCACCTCCGCTGTCCACTCCGCCCTCCGCTCACACTCCCCCTCCAGCCCACCAACATTCCCACCAGGTGAGTGTTCTTGTACCATCATCAACCCACTGCAGCATTGGTCTGTCAGTTATAACACAAAGTAAAGTTGTCACCAAGAGTTTCTGTTGGTCGTTGGCCATCAATTTCATTCTCTGTGAGTGGAATAACACTAGGATGCATATGCACTGTTCCTAAAAAGAATAATTTTCCTCAGGGTTTGATCACTAGTGAGATGGAGAAGGATATCGTTTTACAGAGTTGTTTGAACGTTGACAGTCATGCACAGTCACTCTTGTTTACATTATAAGGAAACTAAACACTAAACACCTGGTAACAATTTCTGTTTTTGTGATATTTTTACTTGATTTGTTTTCTTTCCTATTTTCCCAGGGTGAGATGATGCGCAATGTTCCCCCACAGTACTTGCAGCATGTCTACCCATCACAGTACTATGGCATATATGGTGAGTGTGGCCTTATTGTTTTTTAATTTTTTTGAAAATTATACTGTTAAAAGATTTGGTTTATTTTATCTTGCCATTATATTTGTTGTATCTGCTAATTAGTCTACCTGTTTGAAATGTGCCTTTCATGAAGTGTACGTATTTCATGAATCTTTTATCCCTGCGTTGTATGTTGTCTGACATAGTTATAATTCTGTACAGGTGGGGAAAAGATAATAACGCCAATGCCACTGGACATGAAGTTGGAGAAAGGTGAATCTGAGAAGCATGAACCACGGTCCGGGACTGGCACCCCTGGCCCTGCTGACTACCCTCCCCGGCCCAGTGGAGCACCACCAGCAGCAACTCTGGTCCCACGGGGGCAGTCCTCCCCACACGTCATGGCGTCTCCACACCATGACCGCTCCACTGATTCTCCACAGGTGTGCACTCCAAAAACTATGTTCCTCACACCTAAGTATTCCAAAACTTATGTAGATGACACTGCTAACTTTCTCCTCCTGTGATGGGCAATAATTAGCTTATGTTAGATTAATACATAAACTCAAGTGATTACTGTTCTCTCATTTGAACTGTTATACTTTATGAAATGACATTGTTAGCCGAGAAAGTATTACCATCGACTAAACCTAACTTTGCATCAGGTGGCCATGGTCTATTCGAGGCTGTATGACCGCTACTACTACCCGGGAAGGGCTGGCACTCCTGGGGCACCGGGCTCGGCTGAACACGAAGCCCGCAGCCACATCTCCTCTCCCTCAGCTCCCCCACATGTGTACCAGACCATCCCACCCTCAGACGTTCACCACCAGCCAATGGTCCCAATATCCTCTCAGCAGTTCTCATCTCAGCAACTTCCACCACAACTACAAGTTTTGCTTCAGGTGGGAACCATAACATCGTCTTAATGTTACCTAGTGTGTTGTAAGAAACTGTATATTCATAGAGTAATCTTTGTTTTTAATGAAGGTAACCTCTTCCTGGAGCTTTATTGCTGACACTTTGTATGGGAATTTGATTTATTACGAGTTTTAAAATATTTTCCTCTGGTGCAAGTTTTGATTAAGATGTCAAGGAGAAAAGGTTATTTATCACAAAACAGTACAGGTAACCTGTTTTACATGTGTTTGTTTTACATGTTTTTGAAATTGTGCGAGATCCAAAATCCAAATGAGTGTTTGATTTTCACATTTCTCAATTTTTACAGGGATCAGATATTACTTGGGTTGGACTGCTCGGACTCAAACAAGATCATGCTGCTGTGCAAATGCTGTATGTGTCAGGCAGTAATGACGTGGCGCGGGGAGCCCTGCGGGTACACCCTGATGGCTTTACTTCTCCTATTAGAATTGGACAACGTATGAGACTTGAACAAACACAACTTGAAGGAGTAGCCAGAAAAATTCAGGTTTGTAGATGGATATTTTGAGAGTTGAAGAAAGAATCACTGTTTATCTTGAAAGCTCTCTGTACAAGTTTTGTTAGCATATACTGAGAGAGGGAGAAGGAGAGGGAGGGAGGGGAAGGACTGGAAATATGAAAAAAAGTAAATAAATAAAAGGAAAAGAATTAATGGGGTTCTTCTTGCAGTGATTCTCTATTGAAGTGAATTAATGTTGTATTTTCATTACACATGAGCACCAATCAGTTCTTTCATGGTAACAAAGCGCAGTGCAGTTATTTACAATATAATTTTGCAGATGGAGGCTGAACACTGCATGCTACTGGCTGTTCCACATGGACGAGACTCCTATGACTTCATTCAGCAGCAGAACAGCCTCCGCAATGGCATAATCAACTACCTGATAATGAAGCAGGCTGCTGGCATCGTAAATGTCTCAGCACCAGGAACACACCAGGTGAGCCAGTGGTGCACCGTTGCTATTCAACAATGACCTTTTAGATATTTGAACTCCTGCTAATGGGAATGTCACATTTCACAAACTTGTAACTTGACCCTTCTTGGTCTGAAAAAATCTACCAATAGAAATGAGTCATATGGCAATTTGGGTTAGTCCCTTATATGTTAAAAAGCACTGTGTAACTGATTCAGTGTTTGACATTTTGACAGTTAAAATTGTCTTTTGTAACAACTCTGCTTTGGCTAACAAAAAAGCTGTTTCTTTCTAAGGTGATGTGTGATGCCTGGAAAATACACAGCCCACGATTACATTGTACAAGTGTCCAGCTTCACTGGAATGATGAAATAAATTTAATATTTGCCAAGAAAAAGAACAGCAATAATAATCTGATCTTTGTGTGTGTTTGTGTGTGTATGTGTTACATTATATATACTGTTTTGAATGTACAGCCTCAGCTTACATCAAATTAAACATTGTACAGATTAAGTTTAATTTCTGTTTTGAAAATGCAGTTAATAGATTGCTGAAAGAAGAAAGTCCATGTGATGTGTGTCAGTAAATATTTTCACATTGTATGTAAAACTAAATTTCTAAGCTTGACAATTGTACTTTTCAGCCTGCCTATGTGGTTCACATCTTCCCACCGTGTGATTTTGCCAATGAAAACCTTGCCAGAATTTCACCAGACTTACTACACCGAGTGGCAGAGATTTCCTACTTACTGGTGGTGATTGCCACCTGCTAATTGGATGTCTCTCCGTCTCCAGCCCTGACAAGACTTTGAGCAGTTCATTTGTCTGTCTCAATAAACCGATTATGACCTCCAGTATCATATTTTCCAGTTTGAAGTACACGGAAGCTACATATCCAAATGGGATTAAAATTTACAAATTAAATGGAAAGTTCCTAAAATATTAAATTGTGGGTGTGTTAATTTGTAAGGAAAAAACTTTCTTGAAACTAACTTGGAAATAGTTAAAACTTACAGAAATTAACAGTTATTATCTAAAGATGGATACGCTTATTGGACCAAAAAGTATGCACTATGTGTTTTCAAATGTTGCATTGGAAAATGAAGAAAATGAATTGTTAAAAAACAATGAGTGTTTGCGTAAAAGGCAGGTGGTATATGTAGTGTACATTGGTGAATGATGCTTGTTGTGAGCTGAGAGAAAAGTGTTGATAATATCAAAGAAAAAAGTTAGTTTTCATTAACTTTGTAATTACTGAGATTCCAGATTTGGTGGATGTAATTAGTTTTGAATGATTTCCTCAGAACAAGACATTTAAGGATGCCTTAATACAGGTGTGATTTATATGAAAATGAGAAAAAAAAGAGCATTTATGAGACATTAAACAGGAATACATGTTGTGTTAGAAGACTGTGGAAATGATAGATTAATGTCACTGTTGTGTTTTTGACTGTTTTGTGTAAGCAGCTTGCAACATCCAGATGTTCCTTTAACCACAATGTATATGAACTCCATATTATCAGTAAGCAGTGGTGTGGCCAAGTATGGTGCAGGGGCCTTGTCTGTTATGCTACACTGCTGCTTTAAAAGGATGCACTGAAGGACATACCAAATAAACATTATCATGACTCACTTCACATGAGTGATGTATGAGTGTTGTGTAAGTTGTGCAAGACACAAATTTTGTGTGGCCTAACCAGCCCTGGGCCCAATGGTGCCCACATGCCGCCTATGGTATTTAGATGAACTGTATAGTTGTACATATTGACATGAATTGTAGAATAATTCTTTTTTACTATTCATTTTGGTGGAACTGTACTTAAAGAAGCTGCCACAACCACCATCATGAAGAGGTGATTCACACACAGCTTGATCTTAAAGCACAGGTGAAGCTGTGTGTATTTCCAAATGTTATTCATGTGTGCACACTGCACTCAGGGTGGCTGTGTGCAGCATGCTGTTATTTTGTGTGCAGATCTACGCATGAAGTCACCCTGATTTATTTATTATCAGCCATCTTGATCATAATTCATTCATCTCATCCACACTCCCCCTCATAAGCAATGCTCTTCTTACCAGTTCTCCACAGACAGATGCACATACACCAAATCTTTTACTTCTTAATTGTGTCAGAGGTATTTAGTACTTTCTTGGTATATATTGTCTAGCTAAACTTTCTTCCCCTTACTGATGCTTGCCCCCTTCCTTGCCTTCTCAGCACAGCCCTCAGGAACCTTCTGTTATCTTGCTGCAGCACTTACACTAAGGCATCCCATAATCCCTGTGTGTCTGCATTTCTTCATTTGTAAAAATCATAAATGTGTTGCAAACATATTTCTTCCGATAATACAGTGGCCACACCATGGTTTGAATGTTGTCTGGAGCGCTAAGTGCAATATAAAAATTTCACATTCTGCAACACTAATGATTCAGTATTTTCATTACGGCAGGGTTCCAGGATTACTTGACTGCATTGCAATTTTTACACCATGTACAGTATTACATAACTAAAAGCAAGAACACATGGTCCACAATACCCAAAAATCAGAGATTAAAGTACTTCCTCTCTTTCCTGGCAGAGTGTGACTTGCGGCAATGGGAAGGCAAACCAGACATATACAATTAATTATAGTTAGATGAAAGGACAGCTGATAGGAAACATAAGCTTACTTCTTTCTTGTAGCTACTTTTGAGTGCTCCAGACAGTTGCATTCTGTATACTTTCCAAGTGGAATAATTCTTTCTTGCTCTTTGTATTATTTTTCCAATGTTTGACTATTGCTAAAATTTGTTTTTCATAATCTATTTGACTGAATGCTATGAGTTAACTTATAGAAGATTTCAAAATAAAAGCAACTAAATTTTTTTTCTCTACAAGGATATAGTTTGCAACTGTTCAAAGTGTGGGAGTGGCCATTGTATTACATCTATATTATTTATTCTGTTGAAAGATTCTTCATGGCTTAAAAAAAATATCATGCAAACAGGGCTTACATGTTTTTTTTTTTCTCTTCAAAATGCCTATTAAGTCTTGCTTCTCTATCCCAATACTTGATTAAGGTGTCAGATTCTCATAAGGTAAGAAGGCGCTTAATGCGGATTAACCTGCCGCTGTTGTCACTTTTTTAGATATTTAAAAAACTATCACAAAGTATTTGGTTTAGAGTTGAACCTTCTCATTTCTGCACTATTTTTAGTTTCTCAGCAGAATTCACTCTATTGTGTGTTTGCTCAAGAAGTTAGCGGAATTCTATTTTAACTCTTTATTAATATTATGTATAATGTGGCAAATATATTTTTGATGTACAGTTTGAAAATGTGAAAAATGTTTAAATGTAAGTGTACTTGTTAAGTGTTGCATAAAAGAGATATGAAGTGTGTCTGAGGCGTTTGTAAATAGGTCTAAAAAACTTTTAGGCTGTGATCCTCAGTTCTCTAGAAGCTTCTTTGGTCAGAAAATTTATTGACAAGTCCAGTGACCAATTTAAATTATTTAAAAACCCAATAAAGATCACAATGGAATATATTATCAGTTTTATTGGTAACACAAGTATATTTAATTGGAGGGCAAGATTCAAATTGTGACTCCAAAATATTTTTTTCAGAGACTACAAAGGTGAGTAAAGTGTTGTCTGGAGGTACATTGTGGCCGAGTATTCTCTGTCATCATCTCTGAAAGGATTTTATGATGCAAGAGGTGGCTGGATATAGCAGCAAGATCATCTTTTTATTCAAGGATCTTGCACTTTACTCAATACTTTATAACAAGTCATATTTAAAAACCAGCCAATACTTTGTGTAAAATAATAATACATATTTTCATTTGTGGCTCTTGAAGTGCATCACCATCTGTGGAGTGACCTGTCCACATCAGTTGTGATTACCTTTTCCTCAATGCATTATCAATCCGGCTGCAGCGTTGGTTTCCATTGCATGGTGTTCAGTCAGCATGACCATACATACAGACGATCAAACACAAGCTATGGGGTGCAGGATACACGAGTCCCTTGCCTAATTGGTCTCTTGGTGAGTCTTGCCACTTGTTAGGCTTCATAAGGCTTCTCTCTGGAGAGAGAATGTGGCAAAAAACATTACACTGGTAAATTTACATCTTATGATTAGTTTGGCGTCACTAAGTTCTTTGAGAACCTCTCCTCTCACGGAAGTGTCATGGTGGCTCTCACGGACTTCTTGTTCAACATGTTGGCTTTAAGGGATAAGTATTATAACACTTCAATCTCTGCTTTGTTCAGTTCCTCTATGTCAATTAATTCTCTTTGATCGAATAGCGGGGCTCCGAGGAGTTTTCCTAAATTTGTTGTAGTAGCGACTCTTGGGATATCTTGAAGCAAGTGATGGTCCGTGAGGTAAGGGCGAGCACCGGTGTACTGTACGTGCGGCGGTGGAGAGTGTGTGATGGACTGAAGGGGGATGACCGTCCATCTTGCTCAGTATGCTGGGGGCTTCCCATTGGCCGAGCGCTATCACGGTCTTTGTCCTGCGCTTCCTTGTAGGAAGGATTTCCAGGTCTGACTTTAGTATTCATTGGTGGTGATGTTTCTTCTGTGTAAAGGGCTTCCAGTATACTTAATATATATATATATATATATATATATATATATATATATATATATATATATATATATATATATATATATATATATATATATTCCATATTAAATTTTGTCGTCCTCCTAATCATCTCAAGAACAATAACAACATGAGCAATTCAAATCGAATATCATTCTATTAAGTTGCAAAATCGGTTAAAAGAAAACTAATGGCGTCTACGTAACGTTTTTTTTTTCTCTCTTTTTTTCTGCCTCCTTGGGATTTTCCGCGAAGGGGCGAGGCGTACTTCCCCGCTACACACCATGGACCCGAATCAGTGGATCCCTCACCACTAGGCTCCTCCTCCTCTCCTGTGGGCCTTGGTAACGGAGCAGGTGGGAGGGGCGTGTCCAGGACTTTGTCCCGCCTCTTTCTCTTACCTCCCACCTAAAAATAGAGATAAAAACATAAATAAAAGAAAAGAAAAAATAAAAGCTGAGATCAAGAATACATGTAAATACCATAAGATGAAATTGCTATTTGTCTCTCAGTGATTTCTGTTGTCAGCGCCTTCATGCAACTGGTAACACCCACCACCTCTCCTTTGCCTCGTTGGTGAGGGCATGGCATCAGGAAAAAAAAGGAAAATCAAATCAAAGTTTCATCAAGAGGTTATAGGCAGCTGGAAGAGGCGAGGGAGTGGCTACATCCTTGCATCGGCAACCGGCCAGCAGCAGCAGTTCTATAAAAGCCCACGCTGGCTCAGCTGTCCACCAAGTCTGGCTTCTGACTCCATTGCTGTTTAATTAAGGTGAGCATCTTTAAACTCCTGAAATTTGAACCATTTTGAAATCATATTAAAAATCTACAGACGTGATTGATCGGGTTCTTACCGATTTGTTTCCCAGTGGTGATAGTCTTTGATAGATGATTAATATAGAATCATGAAAATATCCTTTGAAGTCGAGAAAAGACGCAATATTTAAGAATTTGATCTTCTGATATGTAAGCCTAAAAGACCTTGTGTGTGTGTGTGTGTGTGTGTGTGTGTGTGTGTGTGTGTTTTCTTGATTGTAAGTATCGGTACTTGCAGATGGCGTCGCTGCGGATAGCGTTCCTCGTGTTGGTGGGCTGCGTGGCGCCAGCTTACATGCAGTTCGGTGGATCTGATTGTGTTCACTGGTGCCGGACACCTCAGAATCAAGTGTACTGTTGTAAAGATACACATGACGCCCCGGCCTCTCCTATCCAAACGGTGCATCCTGGACGCTGCCCTCCAGTTCGTCCTGTATGTCCACCTGTCAGATCCTTCCGTCCTCCCCAGTCTTGCTCCAGCGACAGCGACTGCACCTTCACCAACAAGTGCTGCTATGACACATGTCTTGAGGAACACGTCTGCAAACCTCCACGATCAGGGTTTGGTGGGCATGGAGGAGGATTTGGTGGGCTAGGAGGATTTGGTGGGCTAGGAGGATTTGGTGGCTAAAATTCTCGATGAATATTTCACTTGTTATATTAATTCTTGACCAAACCTCTATGTTGCTAATGAAGACTATGCCAGGACATCGATTAATGATGGCACATTTATGTTACATTTTCGCGTGATAATTTTTTATGTGTTTGATACAAACAATTTCTATTAATAATAAATACCCTTAAAAAGCTTTATGAATCTTATTACCATTCCTTGCGTGTTGTTGTTTCCTTCTGTTGCTGTTGCTCTTGTTGTTGTTGTTGTTGTTGTTGTTGCAGGTAGAGGTGGTGGTTCTTCTTTGTGGTGTCGCAAGAGACAAGTACACCGTGTACCGTGTTTGCAAAGTCAAGAAAGACGCGGCCAGACTAGTGTCCTGTAAATGTCTATAGTTGGAAATAAACAGGTAATTTTGCAGTGAGGTATGCTTATGCAATGAAATCAATCTACATACAAAATAGGTCAGGAGAAGAAAATCAAAGCATAATTATATCGTTTAATGCCTAAAGAAAATATACAAATAAATATTTATCACGGGACTATAGGCAATTTGCCTTATTCCCCGAAGAGCAAAGGGAATCTCAGTAAGGAGAGGAGTGGAGGGTTGGTGGGGCGGTTCACTTAGCCGAACTGTATCGGGGGTTTGCACACGTGCTCCTGCAGACAAGTGTCGAAGCAGCACTTGTCGAAGCCGCCGCAGGCGCCATCATTGGAGCAGGTTGCAGGAGGCAGGAAACTGCGAGTATTGGGGCACACGGGGCGCACCGGGGGACACTGGCCGGGCTTCACTACACCAGCGAAACTCGGGGCCTGGTTGCTGTTCTCGCAGCAGTAGGCCTGGCCCTGAGGCGTCCTGCACCAGTAACGGCATGTGCTAGGTGGGGCCACGGGCGACGTGAACCCAAGACCTCCCAATCCAAGTCCTCCTTGCCCAGGTCCAAACCCTCCCAAAAGGGGGCCCTGCACGCCAACTCCTCCTAAACCGAATGAACTGCCGATACCCACGCCACCAAGTCCAAGATGAGAGCTAATTCCTGCTCCGTGATGTGCGCCGACTCCTCCAAGATGGCCGCCGTGTTGTACGCTCAGTCCAGAACTAATCCCGTGGTGTCCTCCGAATTGGGGTCCCCCAAGGCCAAGGAACCTAGCATTGGGTTCGCTTCCATCAGACTTCTTTTCTGTCTTTTCCGCCGTCGCGAGCACCACGCCCACCATCAGTAGTAGCACCGTGGTCTTCATCTCCTGTGGGGAAGAAGAGTCCTTAGTGGAATGATACGGCACCAAGACACTTGTTACGCCTTTGAGCACTTTTTTTTTCGGGCAAAGCTAAATCTACATTTACTGAATGGCTAAGGAGCCACACCTGTCCAGGAGTTAATGTGACTCATACTGTAAGTGTCTTCAGGGGCCATGAGTCGTGTCTCAGTCAGAAGTCATGCATTTGAGGCGAGACGAGTCGCGTATACGAGTCATAAGTCGCGTCTCAGTCAGAAGTCGACACTTGCGGTGAATCATGCATGGGTTGTCGAGGGAGAGCGAACCAAGTCATGCGTGGCGTCATGGCAGTGGTGGCTGCGTGGTGCTGTCTTTCGTACCTTTCGCTGCTCAGGTGTGGTGGAAGAGAGAGAGAGCACAGGTGAGATGCGGTGGTTTGGGAGGGCCGCGACCCTTTATAGATCCTGAGCTTCAAACTGACCTTCACTAGCTTCCTCCTTCCGACATTCTCACTTTCTCTCCTCTTCTCTCTCTCCCTCTCTCTCTCTCCCCTTCCGTCCGTCCCTCCCTTGCTTTGTACCCTTTTGCATTGTTAATAATCGCATTAGGATCTGCTTCCCTTCGCCGTGCTGTCTCCCGTAACCTTCTCCCCAAAACAGGACGTCCTTTGCTTCACCCAATGTGGTTTTGCCTTATGAGAGCATTTGTCCCCCACATGCAAGTTTCCCACGCTCTATTTATTCCGTGGCTCTAATGTACTTCATTGTACGTCAACTATAAGTATTATCTTTTCTTTATCTATTTTTAATTTTTTTTTATTGGTTATATCTTTTGTTGAATTATTTACGGAGCCGAAGTATTATCTTATCGATTCAATTTGCCTTCCTCTCCACTCACAATCCACCAGGCTAAACAATCAAAAGGCCACCAGTGCTAAAGTTTCCCCCCGTGTCCAAATCCTGTATACTGTAGCTTAAGTATTTCAAATCATACGTAACTGGCGATAATCTATACAGTCTTGTCACTTTAAACCACTAATTAACCAGAGAAGATCTTGTTAAGTCCGGTTGTGTTTAGTTAACGGTGAGAGCGAACCTTCTTCAAGCCTTGGGAGTTCCAATAAGGCTGGTGTTGTTTGCTCCTTCTTTGTGTTCCATTGTAGACGCTTCTATCCTTCCTTCATTGAGAGAGAGAGAAAAAAAAAAATAAATCAAAGAAAAGAGACAGAACCAATGAAAAAAATTACTGAATAAGAGAAAAGGGTCACGATCATGCAAAAAATATGGAGCAACTATATGGGAAGGAAGGAAGGAAGGATTCAGATCGCGGTGATTGTTGGGGGAAGGAGAGAAAGGAGGCACAGAGGAGGTGAGTCAGGTTCGGGCAGGTGGGTGGGTGGGTGGGTGGGGGAAATGACAGTGGCTTTCAGGGGACAAAATTCACACAGTCAGAGTTGTAGTCCTTGACAGGAGACCGGCGACGGCATCTCAAGTAGGGGACGTGGATTGATACTCAACAGGCACCTCATGTTACTTGCTCTGCCTTCCCGCCCGATTGTAGGACAGAAAGTAACAGGAAAAAAAGTAACATGTAAAAAAGTAACGGAAAAAAAGAAACAGAGAAACAAAGTAACCTAACCTAACCTAACCTAATCTAACCTAACCTAACCTAACCTAACCTAACCGTTACTTTTTTCCTGATACTTTCTTTCCGAGCACCCTCCCGCCCTCCACCTGCTTGTCTCTCTCCATCTGGGAAGCCCGCACGTGTTAAAGGGAAACTACTACGACTTCTACTACTACTACTACTACTACTACTACTACTACTACTACTACTGTATTTGTGTTATTTCAAACTATTAAAGAGAAATGTAAAACTGGTGCAGGCAGACTCTAATTGATTGGTTTCAGTGCCTCTATTGACACTGAAAATACAGTATTAGAATAACTATACGAGAGGAAGGGTGCTGTGCAGGAATTATTGTTCACTGGGAACGATGGCCCGGATGATACGAGAACTTGTAGCAAAGGTTTAAGTGTTCAGTGCACTGTAGGTTACACACAGGAGAAAGAAATGAGATAATAATTGAGCTGGACGATGAGTGATTCGGGTCAGTCATGAGATAGTGAAGCCTTCCCTCAGAGAAAGTGGTGCAGAGTAAATATGCATTACGCTCGTCACTTCATCTAAAGGCCGCTTGCTGATCCTCGGGGAACTGCGTAGATTGACACTGTAAAGGTTCGTCAGTGATCTTCAAAGTACGAGTATATGATAAACTGAAGGAGGAGGAGGAGGAGGAGGAGGAAGTGGTATTGATGATGGAGGAAGGGGATGAGGAGGTGAATTTGTGTCCATCTGCCTTAGGGATTCAGATGTCTTAGTCAATGTTGCCCCGAGCCTTAGCATGTGTGTCGTGGCTTGAGGTACGCAGCACACAAGCAGCGAGGTGCGTGCTGTGCTGCGGCGCTGGGGCGGGGTTGGGAGAGGGAGCCAGTAGTTAGTCGGTCAGTAGAGAGAGAGAGAGAGAGAGAGAGAGAGAGAGAGTTATGGAAAGAAAGAAAAGAAGTTACTTGTTTGTGTTTCTTCCTTCTTTTCTTCCTCTTCCACCTCCTCCTCCTCCTCCTCCCCCTCATCTTTACTGTCTTACGCTTCTTACTTTATTGATAAGATAATTTAGCTTCTATTGTCATAAACATGCCTGTTGTTTGTTTGTTCCCCATCTGTGTTTCTTCTTCCTTCTCTTCCTTCCTCCTCCTCTCCTCCACTACTGCTTCCTTCTTCCCACGCATAATGTCGTCCTGTCGCGCTGGATCTTCCTGATATCGTGTTTCAAGGCGGCGACGAACATTCTTGGTGAATGACATGGTGGGGCTGTACATGTTGTTTTGTTGCACTGACTCTTGGTGTTTCTCTCTTTTTTCTGTATACTGGCGGTTGATGTCTTCCATAAGTGAAGATAGTATCCTCTGTCACAAGATGTCTTTTGTACTTGTTCCTTTTTTGGTTTGTTGGGAAGGAGACTCGTTCACCATCTTTCCTGACGGCAGGGACTCGCAGGTGCGGTTCAAAATTTGCTTCTCCGGGGCAGCTGGCTCTCTGTGGCTGAATGAGAACTGGTAATTGGCGTCAAGTTTAGCACAGCTGTGGGAAAGTTCTGTTGTATCGAATCTTCAGAGGTGCACGGGTGTGGCTGGCAGGGCAGTCTTGCTTGTGGGTCTCGGTGGTGTGTCCCTATGACGTCTCTACCTGATGTAATGAATCCTGAGTTGCCTGGGCGCCTGTAAGGTCGTCTGCAGGCGGTGGAGAAACCTTAGGGACCCCATTCTTGGTGACCCTGGGTGGGAGAGGAACCTGGCTGTCTGCCTTTTGTTGTGTGATTGATGTTTTTCAGACGCGTCACCTCTCGATCACTGGTTGCTGGTGATGATAACCTTAGCTTGTGTCTCTGTCACCCGGGATTGCTGTGCTCACTATCGTCTCAGTAATGTTTTGTGGTGGTCACTCTACAAGACAACTTGTATCATATCTGATACATACAAATTATTGTGTATTGGCTGACTGGTTGACTGATTAACACACACACACACACACACACACACACACACACACACACAACTTCCGGCAAGCCTGTCTTTTTTTCTTCCTTCCCTTCCGCCTTAACCTTCCTCTCGTCCCACGCAGCTATAATCTTCATAACCTCATTACTTCCCCCCCCCATCCCCTTACCCATCTCCGTGCCCCTGCGTCTGCTCCCTCCCCCCGGTCCTTTCCCGTATCTCCGTGTCCCTCCCCTCTACCCTTCTCCCCCAAAGTACGTGGCTATCTCCAAGGCCTCGGAACTCCCTCAAAGCGAAGGAGGGCAGCCGGGTCACATATCTTCTCTTCCTCTGGTATTCCCGTGGCATAATATTTCTTAACCCTGACCTTAGTTTCTATTTTCGTAACTCTGTTTCTGTCTCTGTCTGTCGTGCTTCCCTCTCTCTCTCTCTCTCTCTCTCTCTCTCTCTCTCTCTCTCTCTCTCTCTCTCTCTCTCTCTCTCGTCTCTCTCTCTCTCTCTCTCTCTCTCTCTCTCTCTCTCTCTCTCTCTCTCTCTCTCTCTCTCTCTGTGTGTGTGTGTGTGTGTGTGTGTGTGTGTGTGATTCATAATACAGTCACCTTGCACTAAAAGATGAAAGTTGGAAGGGGGAGGAGGAGGAGGAGGAGGAGGAGGAAGGAGAAGAAGAAGAAGAAGAAGAGGAGGAGGGTATCACAGACTCTCTCCCAGACCCTCAATCTCTCCAGTGAAATCCCGAACGTTTGACCCTCTTAAGTGTGGGGAAGTCCGTTGCCTCGAGGTTACTTTTTCCCGCCTTTTTCTTCCTTCCTTCCGTCCTTCTTTATTTGACATGGAAAGGTCAAAGGTGAATGGGTGAAATGAGTGGAAAAAAAAAAAAAAGGTCGCAACAAGAACAAGGCATGACGGGTAATGAGATTTTAATGATGAGTCTTCCATATCCTGACCTTCACTTATCATTATTTCCGTGACTCCACATAACCACCTGCTACTTTCAGGCCACCTATTTTTTTTATGTAGGAGGGAGAAACTAGCCAGGTGGAAAAAAAAAATAGATAAAAAGATCACTAATTTACCGGTCCCCTTTAAGATGCAAAGAATTATACGAAAGTCAGGGACAAATGTCTTATATTTGTGCTACTTTCTTAGTGTTGTGACATAGAAGAGGCAAAATAGAAATACTAATCCTTCTTTTTATGTGTGTCCATTCAAACAACTTTTACTCAAAGTTTTCAGATTGATGAAGGATGATAATACGACATTAATAAGATAAAGCTAATGTTCTAATCCTTCTTTTTATGTGTGTCCATTCATGGTAATACTTTCTTTGCAGTAATTTAGTAAAGGATGACCAGAGCAGTGAAAGAGTTGTTTGTTGAGTGTTTAAAGGAAAATAAAAAAGAGTAACTGAAAACTTTATTCATTCATTCATTTATTTATTTATTCATACATTCATTCATTCATTCTTAAGTCGCGATGATGATGATTTGCTTAGATTATGTAGGATAGGAAGTAATTAGTGGAACCTCAGGTGTGGTGCCAAGTGTGTGGTGATGCCTCTGTGTGGTGCCAAGTGTTTGGTGATGATCTGTGTGTGGTGTCTCAGGTGTGGTGGAGCCTCCCATAAATAATCTCGTAATGGTCAGTTTTTCCTCTGTTTTATTACTGCCAGTGTTTTTTGTATTCTTTTCCCCAGTTTCTTCATATTTATATTAACACACGTCAAGTCCATTTTTTTCCTTCACATTCGATACAGATTTGTCAAGAACTTCATCAGAAGTTCATCAGAAGTCAATGGGAAGGGGGATTGCTAACTGTGGCTTCATGGAGAGATGACAAAGGATTGTGGAAAGACTTTTATTTGATCTATGTATATTATATGTAAAAAGGTTATCCGGTGTACTCGGTGCAGTTCCCGAGATCATAACTGAGGCTGGTGTTCATCTTCCCGCAGGGTGCTGAAGACGGAGCTTGCTCGGCGATGTTCCAATCAGCACAGAGTACAGGGGTCAGGCGACGGCAGGGGAGACACAGGGCAGCGAGGACAAGCCTGAGTCACACTGTGCCACACCATCAATCACACTCAGGTACTTTGTAGGCATAAACAAACTTGCATAAGTATTTCATTAGTTTTATTTAAAAAAATATTTTAACTAACAAATACTTTGTACATAGATACATGTATAAATGTCAACCTATTGGATAAGTCTTAATGTTTAAAGTTGTAAGAGTTTATTGGGCGGGTTTGCACACGGTGTCCCCGAGGCAAGTGTCAAAGCAGCACTTGTCGAAGCCGCTGCACTGCCTGTCACTTCTGCACGGCGACGGAGGGGAGAAGCTTCTGGTTGGGGGACACTGGGGTCGCACGGGGGGGCACCGACCTGGCTTGTTTCCAAAACCACCAAATCCTTGGTTGCCACCAAAGCCACCACCAAAACCAGGCCTGTTACCAAAACCTCCACCAAACCCTTGGTTGCCGCCAAAGCCACCACCAAAACCTGGCCTGTTACCGAAACCTCCACCAAACCCTTGGTTGCCGCCAAAACCTCCACCAAATCCTTGGTTGCCGCCAAAACCTCCACCAAAGCCTGGCCTGTTACCGAAGCCTCCTCCAAAGCCTTGGTTGCCACCAAAGCCTCCACCAAAGCCTGGCCTGTTACCGAAGCCTCCTCCGAAACCTGGTCTGTTGGGGCGATTGTTGCCAAGGAAGCTGTTCACCAGAGTCTGACCGGCGTTAGCCAGCTGACCCAGTGAAAGGAACCTGGTGTTCACTTCTGGCCCGCCCTGACCACCGCCCGCATTCCCAAAGCGAGTCTGGCCTGGGGAGGAAGTCTGTTCGTCGGAGGGAGTGTCCTGAGCCGCAGCAGTCGCCGCCAACACGCCCACCACCGCCACCAGCAACCACCGCATCATCATCTGCGAGAAAACACTGATCAGAAAGAGAAGCGGATAACATTTTCAGCCTTTTGTCTTTCCCTGTTCTTTGAAGACAGTCTCCTCCACCTCTACCATCCGCGCGTTCCGCCTGTCTTACACACTGGTCCACAGTGGACAGTGTTAGTAACACTCAGTAAACATAGAGCGTAAAGAAACTATCATTGATGTATAAAAGTAAACATTATGTTGAGACACAAACAAACTGAAGTGAAGAGCTTCAGGTGGCGACACACTCACCTCGGCAATAGACAAGGAAGGACTGAACTGTTCCGTCGGGGGGATTCGACTCCTTTTGTAGAGGAAGCGATGTCGACCTTGACTTGCGGCCGGCAGGCAGCTGTGGGGAGGGCTGACCCGCTTGTTAATATTAGTATTTCCGAGGCCCTCCTCTTCCGCACGTTCAAACTTCAAGGTGTTCCACGGCCCACGGACCCCAAGGCGTCGCCTGGAAGACCTGTGCCGCGGCCACCTCTCCCCACCCCAGGGCCACGCAGACCCGCCGCGGGAAACTCGCCGGACTCAGACATTTGCTGACGCCGCTGTAGTTATTGTTGTTGTTGGTAGTGGTGGGGTGGTGGGGGTGGTGGTGGTGGTGGTGGTGGTGGTGCTATTATTATGGCGGTAGTGGTGCAGCGAGGGGAGGAGAGGGGAGAGGGATACTGGTGGGAGAAGGTGCGTCGGAGTAGGAGAGCGACATGAAGGGGAGGGAAGAGGGAGGGGAAGGACATGATGACCTTGAATGTTAACTAACTATTCTTGCTCTGGCTTCATTCTGCGTATGTAGCCTGTAGAGGATGTTTTCCTCCACCTCCTCTTCCTCCTCCTCCTCCTCCTCCTCCTCCTCCTCCTCCTCCTCCTCCTCCTCCTCCTTCTCCTCCTCCATAGTTAGAATAGTCTTCCCATTTCTATCATTGCCGTATTTCCTTCGTTTCTTCGTGTTTCTATTCCTCCTTAATTCTTGCATGGGGGAGAAGCGACAGTGTTTCTTTTTATTGTTAACATCCTGCATCATCATCATCATTGTGTCCATCACCGTCATCTTTTCGCGAGCAGGAAATAATAGTAGTAGTCCCCAACTTGTCCTGTCCACCGCCAGATACTACAAGACACGGTAGCCCGCTTGTATATAAAGGCAACACTTCCACCATAAAAAACCCGTCTCATTATTCTACGGTAGGGTCCTTCCAATCGTCCACGCCGTCCTCGCCCTCCAATGCCATTGTCTTCTATCGATAGCGTCAGTCTTCTTTGTTATCGTCATCGTCATCGTCATCGCTATCACCGCTGTCCTGGTTCGCCTTCTCTTCCTCATTTTTTCCCATTCTGTAATACTAAGCACCTTTGATAACGAAATTTTGTAGTACACACACACACACACACACACACACACACACACACAAGAAAGAAAAGGTGTAGGAGACGAGTCTTGTGTTTCATGGGACCCGGAATTCTGACGCACACTTGGTTTTTGTTTCGTAAATGATGCGATTTCTTTTACAAGCGCCCTTGACTTACTCAGTTTTAGCTTTAATTGGACGCAACACTTTCCTGATGGCTGGAATTTCCGTGGGGAAGTGGGGCGACCCGGTGGCACTCCATGACTGGGTGGAGAAAGCACTGTCTTCTGATTCATTGTGCAGGTATGACGTAAAAGGCAAGGAGATCATTGGGAACCCCCGTCTCTGTATTCTTATTCTCTTGCTAAAATGCTGGACTGATTATAATACAGAGATGCTTCTTTCTTCTCCTTTATGCTTTTTTTTATCCTTCGCATTCTGTTATACATTACCATATGAACTAAACATGAATTTTCTCAGCTTCAGGGACCCACACAGGCACACACCTTGGCATTTATAGTAGGTGAGCCTGAGGACCAGTAGGTATTGCGAGGAGGAAGGCAGACAGATTGGGGCTGGTGAGAGGGGGAGGCAGGAAGGGAGGGAGGACACAAGGCAGTACATGTTACAAGGGTGTGGGCAAACTGGTTTTTCTCCCCACGGGTTTTTCTGTATAGATGGTGCAGAGAGTACTTCGCATGGCCATCTCCTCTACCTGATTTCCCTTTTTGTGCCTCCGCCCCCAGTGGATTAGAAAACACAGTAATATGTCAGGCTTGTGCTGCAAATGTCAGACTAATACTACTAATAGTTTAATGTATAGTTTTGGGGTTCCCTGTTTTGGGTTCTTTTTGTAGGTATACATTCTCGCTTCTCCCGCTTAATCTATTATTTTTCTCGTGTCTTTTTGTGTTTCTAGTGTTTCTTTTATTGGGTTATTGGTGGGTAGTGAACAGAAAACTTCAAGATATTATATAAAGTTATTGGTAAAGATGGTGGGAAGATATCTGGGGTCAAGTGCAGGTTCTATAAGGACTGCCACGTGTAGGCTTGACTTTTTTACATCTTTTTTATTATTCTTGTCAGCTTCCTACTAAAGACCAGGTGCGTTTGTGGCTCAGTAACAGACACGTGGGGATATGCTAACTCCTTCAGTACTGGGAAGCATTTTTACCATCAGTTTTCGGTACGATTGGATTATTTTATTAACATTAGGAAAGCTCTTCGGAAGTCAGAAGATGAATGGCCAGAGTCTTCAATATTCTAATCCCCACATAAGTTTCTGAAGCTGTATAAAATCATCAAATAGTAAGAAGAATAGATATGAAAATGCGTCATGGTACTGAAGGGGTTGAAAGTCTTATGGCGTTATTTTGACAAACTTTCAACAGTTGTAGTGGAAGTTACAGTGCCTATTTTATTTCAACAAGGATTCTTCACCATGAACGAGAAGAAAGCTATGAAAACGTGACACATAACCTCTGCAGATGTTAAAAGTCGTCATAATAATAAAACAAAGAGTTGTGGTGAAGATTACAGTATCTATTTTATTTCAACAAGGATTTTTCACCGTCAGCGGGAAGGAAAGCTATGAGGACGTGACAAATCTTCTCTGAGGGTGTTAAAAGTCGTCCTAATAATGAAACAAAGCACTTCAAGATGCGGTCTGTGGTTTGCGTCAATCAGGCGTTGCTGGGGAGGTACTCGTAATGGTCTCATGATTCCAGCGTCTCTTGGCCTTCTTGTCGTGTTGTTGCTCTGTTGTTGCGGCGCCATAACTCAATTTCAGTCTCAGTTATAATCCAGATTTAATGGTTGTCCTAAATTGGAGGTCCTGGTTAAGATTATTATTTCCTGTTTAATAGTATGCGCTTCAGTGTTGATGTATCGCGTGGTTATCTTTATTTGGCGCGTCTCAAGGACTTTTCTTTCTTAGGCATGAAAAGAAAAGAAAGAAAAACAGAGATGGAGGAAAGAAAAACGTCTGTAAATTCGTTACGTAAATTATTGTGCTGCGTAGTGGTAGAAATATACATTGTTTTTCGTTGTGTGTGTGTGTGTGTGTGTGTGTGTGTGTGTGTGTGTGTGTGTGTGTGTGTGTGTGTGTGTGTGCAAAGGTCAGGGGATGAGGCTGGCTGGTCCTGTTTTGGCTATAACTACAGGTGGTTCGCGACGAGTTTTGTGAGATGTGTTGTTCTGACGTCACTACCACTCTCCTGTGAACGGTGGTGGTGGTGGTGGTGATTGTAAGAAACGTGATGTGGTGGCGGGCAAAGATGTTTTTCTTCTTCTTTTTCTTCCTCTTCTTCTTCTTCTTCTTCTTGTTCTTCTTCATCTTCTTAATTTTCTTTTCTTTTTCTTTCTTTCTCCTTGTCATTATCAATCGGCTTAAACTTTCATTTCTTTTTATTTTGAACCTAACGGAGATGACCTATTTCTTCTCTTTCTCCTTCTCCTCCTCCTTTTCTTCCTCATTCTTCTTTCTCTTCTTCCTTCTTGCCGTTACTCTTTACTCCTTATTCGTTAGCAAGCATTTACTACAAACAGGTCTTGCGCCTCTCCCTTCTTCTTCCTCCTCCTCCTCCTCCTCATTTTCCTCCTCCTCCTCCTCATTTTCCTCCTCCACCTCTTCCACTTCTTTCCTGCTTCTTCCACTTGTAGTTAACGTAGAATAGTTTCCCAACACCCTAGTAAGAACCTTTAGTACTACTTGGACTTCCTTTGTATTCCTTTGTATTTCTCCTCCTTCTCCTCTTCCTCTTCCTCGGCCTCCTATTTATATAAACTCTCGTATCTTTCGCAAGCTTTTACAATGACGCCAATGATTTGTCTCGGAATATTTTTTTCCTCCTTTTCACTGGCCTCTCAGAAACCTGGCTGTTGATAGAGGCTGCCTTACAACTCTTTTTTTATCCTGTTTTTTATTTATAGTTGTTGTTCAAAGTAAAGCTGCAAAGGTTAGACAGGAGGGGAGGGACAAAGGGGCTGGTTTAATTAGCGCTGGGACCTTTACTCTCTCTCTCTTTCTCTCCAACTTGATGAAAAAAAGATGTTTTGTTTCCCCACGCCGTCAGAGGGATGATGGATCTGTGTGGGTGGAGGAGGGAGACGAGGAAGGCCGAGGAAAAGACGGAAGGACTAAGAGAGAGAGAGAGAGAGAGAGAGAGAGTAGTGAAGATCAGCGTCTCGACATAAACCTGAAAACAACCGCAGAAGAGGAACGAAAACAAGAACAAGAACAGGAACAAGAACAAGACGAACAAGAATATATACAAACATGATCAAAGATGGCGCTGAACGATCCTCCTAGCAGTGTTACCATACAAGAGGCGTTCATAACAAAGACAAACAAGTGAGACGTAATTCTAGAGGTTTCGCAAAGACAGACGTGGCAGTTCGAAGGGGCATCGTGAAAGCGGAAAGTGTCAGCGGGTCAGACTTTCATAACCAAGCCAGGAGACACAAACATTCGAAATCCGGAGAGAAAATGAAAAGAAATCGAATTTTTGGAAGCTTTACAAAGATAAAATTAAAATGGATCACAGTCGCAGCATGAAGTACGGGTGAAAAAGAAAGGATACAGGGAAATAATAGAAAGAAACGATTAAAAACATAAGACAAGACACATGCAGCTGAAATTAAAGAAAGAAGAAATTGTTAAAAGAAAAGACGAAATTTTAGAAACTCAGAGATGAAAAAAGGTAGAAAATATATAATAGAAATCAAAGGAGAAAACTAAGGTGAAATTTATGGAACCTAAGAAACAGGTTTTACTATTAGTCTCCCCATGAACGGACCAATGGAGTGAGATGGGCGAGAGGTGAGGAACAAAGCACCGGGTATTTGGGTTACATAACGGAGGCATTAAGTTCACATACACACACCTGTACGGCTTAGGTTAATTACTGATGTCTAGGTAAAGGTAATGACAGTGAAAGCAGTCTAGTTTAGCATAGGAAGGAGCAAGTAAAACAGCATACACAGAATATCATGTGTGTGTTTGTGTGTGTGTGTGTTAGGGCGTGGTAGCTGGTTGGCTCCTCCCTTGCACGTTTTCATTTCACGTGTAGGGTTTCTTTTCTCCACTAATCCTTTTTTTTTTATTTCTTTTTTTGCTACCAATATGGTCCTCTTCCTCTCCCAGCCTCGATCCCCCCTTTTTGTCTTACATCACGGCTGGTCGCACCTCACAACCAACGCTATCTCCTCAATCATTCCCTAATTCTCCGTCTCCTACAGCCTAATTTTTCATTCTTCACATGATTCTTCTTATCTTCCATGTAACACTCTCTTGTTGCCATCCTACCATTCTGCCAGCGGTCCCTCCTTAATGATTACCTCTCCTGTATTCCCTCCACATCCTCAGTCATCCTTACTCAATCTTCCCTGCCATCCCCTGCCGTCTTCTCCATCACAGTTCTCTCCCCTGCTGTTCCTCCCTCCCTGACGCCTCCCTGCAGTTCCCCCTCTTGGCCTCGTAAAGTCCAGCCAGTTTGTAGTTGTTTATTCGTTTCTCCTGTGTTTCCTGCTGTTTCCATCCGTGCACTTGGCTTTCCTGTTGTTTTCTCCACTTTTCGTATATCCGTCAGAGAACATAAAAGAAGGAGAGACTATAAAGAAACACATGAAAATTAGAATCTGCCATTACTGTGTACTTATGCAATTTCGTCTGTTTATGTCTGTGTAGTTATCGAGTCCAAAGTGCCAAGTTTGTTTCGCTTTACAACCTTATTTTGCGAAACTCTTTGGTGTATCCTTTTTTTAACTCCTCCACTGCCATGTCCAGCGAAATCTTAACAAACATTGACAAGAAAGGTAAGAAATATAATAAAAAAGAGTATATTTAAATGTTTAGCTTGTAGAATTCTTTGAGATGGCTGAGTTACGATAGACCTCGGGAACACAAACCAAATCGCAGGAGAATTAAGTGTTGAGGCATAGTTTGTGGATAGAAGATGGGATAGCAGACACGGAGGCGGCGAAGGGTACGGTCATGACAGGAATACTCGGGTTTAACGGGAAGACAGAGAAGCGACCACCACCACATTGCATTCGGGGAAGTTTGTGGCGGGAAGGATGCGGTTAAGCTTTTACGTCACGGAAAGATGGGGAAGGGAGGGTTGCACAAACGCCGGACGATACCCACTACTGCCTGAAGCGGTAACATGTACACCTGACTTCACCACACTGGCGAGGGTTATTCCAGGGGTGGGGTGAGGGGTGGATATTTTCCTTCTCCCGTGGCTCCAGGTGGGCTTCAGATGAATAATGCAGAGTTTATGGAGTTGTTATGGATGTGGGAGGATTGTCAAGGCTGAGAAGAATTCGCTTGGTAGTAATAATGTAAGCGTTATGGTTTGGTTGGTAAGGAGAGTGTCTGTCGTCCTTCTTGAGCTCAATTACCAGATCTTAATTTAGCCAGTGTGTTATTGGGACTTTCAAGGCCAATTATTGTGAGTGTGTGTGTGAGTAAAGTGTTAGGAATGAAGAAAACCATACATTGCATAAAAAAAATAATCTGTTAGTTAGCTTGGTATTTATTTATTTAGTTAGTCAGTTAGATAGTTAGTTCAGCAGTTAGTCAATCAGACATTTAGGTATTTGTTAATTTATCAATCAATCAGTTAATAAATTTGATAGTTAACTACTTGGGAATATAGCATAAGCTAGTGAAGAGTTTTATTAATGCGTACAGTATCTCTCCATTCCTTGTACAGTAACAATGACCCCGCTACAGGAGTCACCTTGGCAGGGCGGTGGGGCCTCAATGGACGCCGAGCTCATTCTCTAGCGCTCTACACAAAAAAAGTTTGAGCTCTTTTTTATACTCCTTGCCTCTCTCTGTTATTCATACGGATGTTTTTGATGTTCCAGTAACGAATTAGCAAGTTTTGTACATCATTTACTGGGATAAATCTCTGTGGCCTTTGAAAAACAGTCATAGTGATGGAGTAAGGCGTCTCTGAATACGGGCCATTGGGAGATTCAGTGCCCGGTGGTTTCATGGACCGCACAGTCCTGAGTTTGTTGTGGCGCGAAAACCCAGTCAGTTAATTAGTCAGTCAGTGCATTAATCAATCAATGAAAGCTACAGATAACACCTTCTAATGGCATGGACTTTATTGCTGGTGCCCTTCGTTACTGATTAGTGAGCCTCCATTTGAGTCAGGACTAGGTAGACTCAATGCACCCCGCTGTCCTGCCCTAGTGTAGCTAATGGATACCCAGCAGGCATTATGGAAGAAAATTGATGTCGGTGGAGTTAACCTAAAACCGGTCCTGTGCAGTGGGTTGGTCCCTTTTGTTACGTAGTATCAAAAACAAATGACTATCAGAATGTGACCCTCCATCGGAATTTATGTATTAGTAAGGCGGTGAGTAAGTAATTTAGTAAGTATCAATAGTGAATAAAAGATGAAGAGCAAATGACAAGGTTACATCAGGATACAACTTGTCGTAAACAACTTCATTTGAATTTTCACAACGTTCGCACCTTGATGTATGCGGGGAATCCTTGTCGTCCATGCGTCAGGCCACGGCGGGGAAGAATCAGAGACTTCCAAGAACTTACATTGCAAAATAGAAAAACAAAAAAAAGTTGCAGTGATCCTCTTAGTCACTCTTACCCTCGAGGTCTTCTGCTGGCTGCTTACGTAACCGTCGATTGTGTCCAGCGCGTCCTTTTGGGAATATGTTTACTGGCACCTTACTGAGGGAATCTCGCAGACTCATCGTGCGCTATTATACTCACATGTCGCTAGTCGCCTCGCCTCGCCTCGCTCTTGTTGAAGGCGACTCGTGCTTGTGCTTGTGCCCTTGAGCCTCGATTGCTTCAGGCGCATGTGCAAATAACGTGCTTTGTCTGTCGGTATGTTATGCATATACTAGACCAAACGGCATAATGTAAACAGGATGTAATGCCTAGAGGTTTGGCACAACTTCAAAACATGGGCTTGAAAAAGTAATCAAAAGAAAAAAAAGAGGGAAAATTGTAAGCATATGCATTTCCGTTTGAACCTTGGTTGTTTTGAAACGCTTCCGACTTAAAAAAAAACTATTATATTTTTCCTCCTTCTGATGATGCAAAAACCCTTACTACGTTATTACTAAAGCCATGAAATTATCTTGGAATCACAATCCTTCTATAACCTGTCTGAATTAATGGAGACGAAAGATTCCTAAAATTTTGAGAATTCGGTCCATCATTTTGGGAAAGCTTAGCTGTTCTTCATGTTACAGTTCCCTCAGACTCCTTAGACATCCTTTGTATTGAGAAGAGCCTCAAGATGGCAAAGTTTGACGAGATAGGGAGGGAATCATAGGATGAAATTGTGTCCTTTATTAATATTCTTGTTGTTCTAATTCCTTTTGATTATATTTTAGGATCTGATATCTTTAGTGAGCCTCTTTTCGATTATTTTTCTTTATTTTGAAGCCTTTTCGTTAGTTGTTCTTAGGCATAATTCATATACAAAAATAAACAAATCCCTGTACTTATCCATTTAATCCTAAACACTCGTCTGATGCCATTTTCTCAACAAACACCACAACACGCATCACCGTATAATCAATAACACCAAACACCACCATGACTTCAAAATGGCCGCTGCTTCACAAAGTCTCGAGGCAATGAGCCCAAACCACTCGGCCGACTCACTACCCAGTCATCGCGTCACCAGTGTTTTCCCGCTCGTGATGTACCCAGTGATCTCTGTTCTTGTGATGACACCACTCCACCTCCACACGTTACGCCAGACATGGTGAGCCGTGGGCGAGGGAGATGGGGATGAGGGAGAGGAGGAGGAGTACTACATCTATTACTACTATTACTGAATGTCACTTTCGAAAGAACTAAAGTTTCAACACCAGAGACACAACATTCGTGTATCTCCAAAGAGAGAGAGAGAGAGAGAGAGAGAGAGAGAGAGAGAGAGAGAGAGAGAGAGAGAGAGAGAGAGAACCTACTTCGCCTGTCATATAATTTTACCCGCATGTCGTCATAAATGGGTGTGCAATCATGGGTGAAAGTGCATTATGGGCACTGACTGCTGGTGCAACTTCCAGCTTCTCTAAGGACAAGACGCTTAACTCCTTGTCCAACGCTCGCTTCTTTTCCTTCCTGCGTCTCTCTTTCCTTACTTCCTCTTCCGCATTTCCGTTGTCATCCCGGCCCTTCCTTTCCTCCTCCCTCGTGGCTACACTGAAACCTTATCCTCCTCCCACTCCTCTGCGTTGACCTTGGCCTCCTCTTCCACCTCCTCTCCCTCCCTCGTCTTCCAAACTCTCTCTCTCCCTCTCCCTCGTCTTCCAAACTCTCTCTCTCTCTCTCTCTCTCTCTCTCTCTCTCATAGAAGTAGGAATCCAACAGGACTTTTTTTAAATTTCTATTGTCTTTAATGCATTCTTTAGTGAACAGATGAGTTGCAGGGACAACATAAAAGGACAAACAATGTTCAGTTATTTATTTTGCCTCTGGTATATCCAAGTCATAAAACCTCCTTCACACAGGCCATACGTCTTAAGTTTTTCATTATTATATTTACATTCCTGTGAAATTTGGTGAAAACTGAAAATAGGAAATCTCATTAAGCTCAGTTGGCTTAGGTGAGTTTCTTTCCTTTTTGACGCGTTTATAGACCTTTGGGAGTGGCTTTGGGGTTTGCTACGTAAGTTTCCTTTCGAACGGTTCTGCTTTAAATGCCATAATCTTTAGGTGTTCGGGGAGGGTACATGTAGGGCATCATGGGCTTTTCCTTACTCTCCAAATCTACACCAAAGCTTTCCCGAGGCTGTGAAAGGTATTCTAATATTCTTTTCAACTCATTCAGATCCTGAGGTCGCTGCACAAGCCTGAAAACCTCTTTAATTCTGTTTGAATCTGGATAATGCTCTACATTTTTCAGTAATTTCTTCATGGTGTCTATGTCAGAAGCCTTGCTGACAATCTTCATGATGTTTTTTTGAGTATCTCTGTTTTTTATGTTGCTTAATAGGTGAAGGAGTTCTTCCTGTGGAGGTCTATAATGAGTTTCAGTAGGAGGTTTCTTTCCCTTCTTGACATTGGGGATTGTTACCTGTTGATAGATGGATGGCCGATTACTTTGAATAATTCCCACTGGTTTCTTTGTCATGTCATTTGCAGGTTTAGATGGCCTGGGTGCAAAGTGATGCTGGTATTGTTGAGTGAGGGAATCAGGTGCAGATCCACTCAAGACAGAAAGTGGATTATTTTCATTCAGGACTTTACATTTACATTTCAACAACATATGTTGGGGTTTCCTAGAAGTGTAAGGCTGTGAGTCACTGGTTGGGAGACTGAGAAGTGGTGAATTTATTGGCTGTGCCGAGTCATTTGGGAGATCAATTTCTTGGTCATAATACATTTCATGTTGTCTTGAGAATGTTTCTTCACTACTAACTGCATTGGATGGAAATAGATTGAAAATAAGAGTATTTCGTTGTTCAGGGAGGAATGGTGGTTTACTTTGTCTGATGTCTTGCATTTCTTGCATTACTCTTGAGTCTCCACGTCTAAGTTTATCCAGTGTGTACAACAAGTAGTGGTATTCATCTAGGGAAAGTTGACCCAATTCCTTATTGTAAACACAGTTTTTTTTACTCCATTGTTTATGCTTATTACTGAGTAGCACAGCTGGAGAGAAAATTGGTTGCTTTTTATTATTTTTGCTTTTCATGCCCACCAGCTCATAGAATTCATCAGTGGTCAGTAAGAGTGTTCCTGTTCTCTCATTTCTGCTTGTATGTGATGAAGGACTCATGTTTTGTCTCGGCAACACAGTTGGTTTGAATCTTGTATCTTTTAAGCGAGTGTTTCTCTTGTAGTCTTTGGTAAACTTTTCCAAGTGATGCACGCTACCTTCAGTAGTTGCCGCACACATAACCATCACCACCAACAGCCCGAGTAACTTCATCTGGTATGCGGCTTTTGTCAGCATCTGTGTTGCAGTAGGAAACCTTTGATTAGTTTCCCTTTTATCATACTGATCTTCATTATCATTATCTTGTCATCATTACTCTCATTAACAATAAAACATTTTATGCTATGATTAGCTTTTATGCATGTCTATAACTGTATATTTTCACCAAGAACAAAATTAACATGCTGCATATGCAAAGAAAGACCAGCTCAATAATTTACAGAACGCAACAGCAGACTCACCTTCTTTCTGCACTGAAAACCACTGACTGAGAGACTGGTGGCTTCAGATGTGAAAGGAGAAAGAGGTTTACCAAACTGGTTGTGAAATTCAAAATAAACCTGCTGCTTATAACAACTTTGCTCTCCATTGTTTTGATAGTGACCTTATTGTGAATTTTTGTTTTTGCTGAATACAAACATGGACACACATACACACACACACACACACACACACACCTTACCTACTAGGGAAGCAAGATCTCACCAGCTCATACTACACCACTCAGTTGCAATTGGCTCTCTTGGACATCCATACAAATTATTTCTAAGGAACAGCATATAAATTGAAGGACAAACAATGGAAAGCATCATAAGGATAAGGATTATCATTATATTTCCCAAAGGTTAAAGCTCTACACATTGTAAATATTTGATGTTTATTAGACTACAAGTCAACATAGTTTTATAGAAAGCTTGCTTAATTTAACAAGATACTAACTACCTTATATCACAGAACCAATCTGCTACTTTGCATCTTTTATTTTCATTATATCTAATCATGAAAATTTCAATCCTAATTTAATTTCTTTTCATTGATCTACATAAGCTCATGAAGTAAAAAAAGTCTAGCATAGGAACTAGGACATTAGTCATCACATCAGCAGCTGCTTTCGGTGGCTAACCTTACACTCGGCAGTGAAACACGAGAAGAGTAGGGAGGAGAGGGAGATGGCCGTCATACATCCTGCCTACCTGCCTCAGCCACCAGGGAGTGCAGTGTTGTGGTGATGGAGGAAGGGTGCAGCACCTCCCTCAGTATGGCCTTCTCCTGCTCTCCCAGCCTCTCACAATTCTCAAGTATTTCCTCGGTTGTCTTGAGAGCCTGTCATGAGTTCAACATTGTCATCAAAGCTTAGAAACAGAATTACTTCCTTATGAAATAGGGAAAAAAGAATATTGTATGTTATAATTTCACAGACTGACTGTCTTACTATCATGTTACATTATTGATAATGTTTAAGAGAACAGTCAAGAAAGGATACACACAATGAAGAAATGAAATAATTATATGTATTATATCCAGGATGTTGTTTTGGTGAAATAAACAACCTTTGTAAAAATTCCAGCCTGCTATGTACATATATAGCAAACAAACTAATTAAAATGAAGAACTATATTCTGAATCACATAATTTTCAAGAAACTGAAAAAAAAAAAAAAAAAAAATTTCCTCCACCTTGACTAAAGTGGAGAGTTTGGAGTCTGCTTCCTCCACCAGTGGCCCAGTGTTTGGCAGCTCCAGCTGAGTGGTGGAGGTGGTCCATGGAGCGATATAGGTAGAGTACACACCCCGTAGCACCTCCTGCTCCTTGGTCAGGCTGGACACGGCTTTCTCAACACTTGCCTGCAGACTCTGGTACTCCTCGGTGGAAGGCATCACCTCATGCTACAAGTGTATGTGTTATGGTGAGAGCTGGCCCACTACTATATTGGACGCTACCTATCAACATTGTAATCACTCCACTGTATGACAGCATGATATACATTCAAGGAAGGAAGATGAAGAAGAATAAGAAGACACAATGAACAAGATAAAAATGACAATATTTCATACTTCAGTCTAATTCTGGGCAGCACAGGTTACAAAATCCATTACTTGGATTTCTAAAATGCTATTCAAGTTTTTAGGTTCTGACATAGATTATTTAGCATTATGATATCAATACTGTAGTGAGCAATGCTACTAATGCTCCAAACAATCATCTTGGTGCCTGATGATGGTCTCATTCCTCACATCTCAAGTGCTTCACTCTACTCTCTTGACCAGAGGATTAATCTTTGGAGAAATGCTTCTTGAGTCAAATTTATCCTGTTTATTGGTCAAATCCACAGTGTCTTTTATGAAATGCCACTCTTAAAACATAAGAACTTTGAAATGTATAGAATATCAATCTGTGCATTAATCTCAATTATTATCAAAGGTGATTTTTAAGTATCAAGTACGTGAAACTTACTTTTTCCAGATGTTTGTGTTTTTGTTGCTCTTGGCTAAGCTGTTCGTTCACTTTCTTCAAAGACTCTGACACAGGTGTGTGTTTGTGCTGCCTGCACCAGACATGGTACTTGTCCTTCAGGTCCTCTGGCACCAGTATTGCTTCTCCTTCCTGGGAAACATGTACAAAGGAGTTAGTTAGCTTGTGTGAAGCAATTCTTTACTGTTGCATCTATACCTTATTAATAATCAAGTTTGTTATTACTATATTAGATCATTACATACTTTTAAATATCACTGACTTCATTTGAAATTTAGAATTGTCAAAATATCCAAAGAAAAACTTTCAACATTATCCCTTAGCACCATGCGAACACTGACATGCACAAAATCCTTGATACAACAAATTTATTATGGCAAATATTGGATATAACAAATAATTCACAGTAATTGAACAAGCCAGGTATTGATAAAGTCCCTGTTATAAGCAGAGGATGTTTACTGCTAAATTTCCTTCCTTGATGTTAATAAACCATAAATTTGATCACCTTGAGAGTAGGAAGCAAGTGAGGTGAGTGAGCCAGGTGAGACAGAAGCAGAGAGGCAACCTGTGGGTCAATCCTCTCCTTGCCTCCTGGCTGAGAGAAGTCCTGCAGGTGTTCTATAACATCAAGGCATGTCTTCCAAAACTTAACTTGTGCGATCTCAGGTGCTGATCCCTGGTGATAAAAGATGTATTAGAAAAAAGAGAAGGGAAAATAAAGTTTACAGCAGTACTGAAAGAACACATACACTGTACATACTTTGAACAGTGTTATTTTGATATCCTGACTAATGTAAGGTGAATCACTAAACCTGAATAAAGATCAGAGAATTGATAGGAGTTAAAGCTGAACACAAGACAAATATAAGTGATCTATTATGGCAGAATGGTGGACGCAATGATGCTTTGATGCTGCAACACACCTCAATGATGTCTGTGTCTCCTGGCAGGCAGATTCCCATGCATATCAAGATCCGAAGAATTTCTGTGTTGGGAAAGAAGCAAGATTAGTAATGAGTTAAAACTATCATATCTATTATTTCATGTGACCTGCAGAACATTTTATTGATGCAATTGAGAGTAATACCAAATACAGTAACATGAACACATCATGTACATACACTTCCTGTAATTAGGAAGGCATAAGAAAAGATGCTATCAAAATATTGAATTGTTTTATGCTCTTGATGCCGGAGATTCTAATACGCTGCACTTTTATCATTCTTTTTTAGGTACAAGTACTGTCACCATATGCCTCTCCATTGTCACAAGAATGGTTCTTTGAAGTAAAGTTTTCTAAATAATGAGTGAATGATGCCACTCATTAAAAATCATCAAATTCTTGGCAGTCAAAGTCTCGTCTGTATGTTTGTAATTTGAAAACCATATCTTGGGTAGTGGACACAGTTATGAACACTAAGAATAAAAGTAGAAAACCAGATAATATAATGGCAATGATATTGGTTTTCCTGCAGGTGTTGAAGGCCGACCCATCATAACTGATAAATACTTGACTGTGACCTGCAATGGAAGGTGTGAGTTGAGCAGTGGACTAGGGCAGTGCTACCAGTGCTGTCCATTGCCCACCATCCCTGATACTAATGGTAAGTAGGCAATTATTGATCTTTGATGTTTATCTTGTATGATAACACATGCTTACAAAGAAGGAGATTTCAAGACATTTTTTTGGACTTGCACGGGAATTGGCAACTAAGTATGCTTTCTTAAAATTTTATAATGCCATTAGCCATCTTTCCTTTCTTAAAATTTTATAATGCCATTAGCCATCTTTCCCTTCTTACATAGAAAAAATTTAAGCATATTTGAATGCAGAGAGAGAGGGAAGCTTCTCTGTTGTGACTGCCCCTGGAGTGAGATACACACACACACACACAACTCACTTTGTTCCTGTGCATGACTGGGCACTGAGGATAAGTTTGAGTATTCACTGGGAGAGAGCCGAGCAATGACCCATCTGAGAAGGTTCTGTCTGGTCCTCCCGGGTGACACCAGCACTGAGTATACCCACTGGGGCTCCATCGTCTCCAGCTCATCACACCCAAGGGCCTGAAACACACCACATTATCACATTTATTTTATTGAGTGTGTTAATGAACGCTGGCATCTTACTATGGGTTTCCTAAGACCGCCACTCTATCCACTAGGCCACCGGAACCTAACTTAACCTAACCTGGTATGTACAGGGGGCATATTTTACAGTATTTTCAACACCAATTCAAGGTGAGAGCACTATCTACCTGTTTTTTGCTGCTGTGTGGCCTGGTCTGTTTGGGAAGGGGGGCTTGGGGGGGGGGGGGGATGAGAAAAATGGTATAATTTTACTTTGACACCAGTCTCAAGTTGGCTTTTCATACCTTTCCCATCTGTTTGAGCTTTCCATACTCAGTAATTTGATCCCCATATGTAACTGGCGCAAATAAATTATAATAGCGCTAGCGATTTTTGAAGATTTACCGAATTTGCGGGAGGCGCACCCCAGGGCTAGATTTGACCCCCGCCAGATTATTTTTAGTTCGTGTAATGTTTTAACTTAGAGCATCGCTGCTGGCCACAAATGGTAGTTTCATTGTAAAGATAAGGTTATTTACTTCATTTTGAAACCCTGTGGCGAGGCCGAAACTTGCTCCTCCGCTGTCTAACGTCATAGGCGTTTGTTTAGGTTATAAGTAAAGGAGAGACCGAGGATATTCAGTGTACAAAGTGGGGAAAAGTTTATGGTCATTGAAGAAGAGAGGATAGTTGGTTGTCTGGAAGGCTGCATCGAGTTGATAAATGGAGAAATGGAGTCTGTGAGGCATTGAACACTTCTAAGCTAACATCAAGATGAGGAAAGAGTGGAAACTAACCTCTAGCTTCTTAATTATCTCCAGCAAAGTCGGGTCCTCAAGGCGCGCCATAATATTCGTAAAATAGGGGTGGGCGGGACCCGATTACTGGACCCGAATCTCACGGATCCGCCAAGGCGAGATGGATCCGATTACTTATAGCAAGTAATCGGATCCCGATCCGCCAAACGACTACTCGGGAGATTCTACTGACAGCCAATAGGCAAATTCCGCGCTGCCAGTATTGTCTCTGGGTTTCTCGTGGATTTTTAGTGTTCGTCTAGTAGCGCGCGGAATTCGACAGTAATCGGGTACAGCCAGAGCCGAATCCCGTGCTGCCAGTAATCGTCTACCGCCTCAGTCTCGCCTCGCTCAGAAGAGTACCGCGCCGCAAGTGGGACCCCTAATAGTCTTTTTCACGGGTGGAGAACACTTTGGCGCTCTGGTCTGATGGCCAAGGCAGCATTATTAATAAACTGGCTTGTTTCAAAGCTTAATTAATGTCACTGCCTCCCAAAGAAAGACGCGGACCCTGACTTCCCTCTCTCTAAACCGCACATTTCCCTATTTGTACCAGGTGTCCACTGATTAATGTAAAAAGTATATATATGCAACCCCACACAACAACACATTCACACCGTGGAACGCCCACAACACCACATCCCCATAAACACATAATTAAATGCGATGTGCCCCGAGGAGCACATCATCTCGCATAAAACAGACACCCCTCTGTAAATAGTACAACCACACATGTTGTGGGGGGCTAAGCCATGAAAGTGTAAACATCGTGCAAGTCCATGCACATACACATGACGTATATACCAGAAAACACCTCAATATACCCGGAAAAATCGCTTCACAATGCTAGATATGGCAAAAGCAAATATAACAGTATAACAGTATCACACACACACACACACACACACACACACACACACACACACACACACACACACGCACACACACACAAACACAAACACACACACACGGTAAACACAGTAAATCATAATATTATTTGGAAGATAAGAGTCAGAAAGGGAAGGCAGCAGGAGGGCCATCATTGTGACGTCACGGCTGATGACGTCACAGCCTGGCCCGTGCTCTATCCCGACTGTCCATATTTACGTACGTATTTTAGGGGAGACCATTTTGAAAATGACCTTTCGAAAAAACGCTTTCAGACCACAAAACTGGACATTTTCCGGCTGGATAAATACTCTAACTAATTCCCAAAGCATAAGTAAACTCCAAACAACAGTAATTATAAAGAATTTCCACTAGAAAAAAGTGTTTTATAAAAATATGACCCTTTTTAAAACTCATTAAATACTCACTCACTAACACTTCAAAGAAACCAAAAACCACTTCAAAGCATTTGAGTCATTCTTTCTGATTATTCTTAACACCTGAGAGTGAGCTAGAGGCAGAAATAAATCAATTACAGGCTGATAAATAAATAATTAATGCAACTCTAACACCACTAGAAAAAAAAACTATTTCCCTCCACTGATTTCACCGAGCTTTACGCACAAAACATAGTTGAATATGGACTATCTTTGGCAATTAATAAGAACTTGATAATGCCTCAAATAAAGAATGGTCTTGGGCGTTCCAATAATTTTGGCGCAAAAAGCCGCCCCTTATTTACGATCATAATAACGCCAACCACAGCTCTCACCACTCCACACACGCATGGCAGACATTCAAAACAGCCCACAGCACTCACAGAAAGCATTACATTTCATTATTGAGCCTAAATAAACACTCCAGAAATAAAAGAAGATATGCTGAAATAAGAGCTGGCTGGCGGTCGGCGGCGGGGGCCCCTGGTTAGCGTCCGAACCCCCCCTCCCCCCCAACATCTCACTTAAACCTTCACTAAACTTAAACTTGACGACCAAAGCTATGTCTGAATGGCTAATATGAAAGTTTAGTACCATGGCTGCATACTGTGGCAAGATGAGCTCATAGTAATGAGAGATGAGGTTAAAAATGACCGATGAAATGAGAATCAAAGATGGGCTGGGGTCTGTGGTGGGGGGTTATCCCTCCCATATTGGAGTGACTGCCGTAAATAAACACTGCCACCGTGTGAGGCTTGTGTCACAGGGCTTGTAGTCACCTTGATAACGTAGTCCAGCCCCTGTGATTCCATCTTGCGGCTTTAGTCCAGTATTAAGATGACTTGAACGCTGAATAACCAGCACGGTCTCCTTATTCTGTCCTTATATCATTCAATCCCGCTTGTCACTTCTTCCTCACTAGGGTTTGGAAGGTAAAAATCGTCTTAATAATATGTCACTAGAATGGTCAAACATTTCAAATCCCGTGTTTCGTTCAACTGGAGGCTTTTTAATAGGATAAGACCTTTCAGCCCGCTCACATACCCTCACCGGGTCACCCCACAACACACTGAGTCAAGGACCCGCCAGCAGACAGCTCCCGGCCCTCGCCCCTCCCCACCCTCACCTGCTGACGTGTGGCAGGAACACAGACGTCACGGCCTGGAACGACCAGTAGTCGTATCTTGCTAATTTGCTATTCACACAATTATGCGCTAAGAAATCAAGTAGGTGATGCAACCAATACAGATGAACATTAGAACAATAAATCTAAAACACCATAAACGTCAAAAGAAAAGTAATGAACGAAATAACACATAAATAAGCGAACAAGACTAAGCAAGGCAAAGAGTTAACTTGACACTTGAAACACAACTAGAAAATCAAGAAATACAACAAAATCAGTGTGAAATAGTAACTAAACACAAGTTATCAAACATTCGCAAAACACCAAAGCAATAAAAAAATGTAAAGAAAAAGCGTAAGCAAGTAAACAAACGAAGAAAACAAAGGGGAAATAAAACTAACGCTGGAAAACATGAAAACAATCTCTCTCTCTCTCTCTCTCTCTCTCTCTCTCTCTCTCTCTCTCTCTCTCTCTCTCTCTCTCTCTCTCTCTCTCTCTCTCTCTCTCTCTCTCTCTCTCTCAATGAACTTTTAACAGTGATAGATATTTCTAATTGCCGTATATGCCGGACTATGCCAGTAACCTCACAACCAATGTAAAGAGGAAACCAATGTAATTGACAAACAACGCTGTATGGTTATTAACCAATAAGTCAGTAAGGGAGGGGAAGGAGGGGCCGGGGGTTCCATGACTGCTGCGTAGGTGTGGGGAGGGGGCGGCGGGGTGCTGGTGTGCTAGGCTGAGGCGGGGTGTGGCCGAAATTCACCTTCCCTCCTTTG